>JAIUZE010009525.1:0-22440 GCA_022085475.1 Heliosperma pusillum | reverse complement strand
AAGATATAGTTTCAGACCGAGACCCTAGATTCTGTTCTCGTTTCTGGACTGCTTTACAAGAAGCCATGGGTAGTAAGCTACTAATGAGTACAGCTTTTCATTCCGCTACAGACGGACAGACTGAGAGGACTATCCAGACATTAGAGGATCTTCTCCGAGCTTGTGCCTTAGATTTTCATACTTCTTGGGAGAAATGTTTACCTCTTGTTGAATTCTCCTACAACAATAGCTATCAAGCCTCTATTAAAGTGTCACCTTATGAAGCTTTGTATGGTAGGAAGTGTCGTACTCCTGTCTGTTGGGATCAAGTCCAAAATGCTCATGTGTTAGGACCCGATTTGGTGACTGAGACAGTCAATCAGGTTCAGATCATTAGAGAGCGCATGAAATCCGCTCAAGACCGACAGAAATCTTATGCCGATATCCGTCGTCGACCACTTGCCTTTGAAGTTGATGATCGAGTATTCCTCAAGGTATCACCTATGAAAGGGGTGAAACGGTTTGGTATAAAAGGGAAGCTAAGTCCCAAATATATTGGTCCATTCCGTGTGCTTGAAAAGATTGGTTCCGTTGCTTACCGTTTGGAGTTGCCTCCGAATTTGAGCAAGGTTCATAATGTCTTCCATGTATCTCAGTTAAGGAAGTACATTAGTGATCCGAGCCATGTCATTCAAGGGGAAATTCTAGATTTAGAGCCTAGCTTGACTTTGGAAGAAAGGCCGATCCGGATCCTCGAAAGAGCAAACAAGCAACTTAGGAGCAAAGTTGTGCCCCTAGTTCATGTCCTCTGGCGTTGTGGAAATGTCGAAGAAGAAACTTGGGAGCCTGAATCTTCTATGTTAGCTAAATATCCCGAACTCTTCTCGTGAGGTTATTCCTTTTTCTTACGTATTCTCCGCGTTAATAGTCCTTGCTTAGTGTTTAGAAACCGTAGTTAGAATTTAGTTATAGCTAGTGGAGTTATTACCCTTATTATAAAAATTTTTAAACTAAAGGTATTGAAAATATTTTAATGTTTTTCACTGGTTTTAACGTCAATGGGTGTTAAAGCTTGTTATTGGAGACGTCCGATAATTAGTTTGCTCATTCGTTGGTGTAAAAGTGTATTTTTATGTCCTTGAATTGGAATATTGATGTTCTTGAGTGATCGACAAGAGTATCTCCGTTCAATTGAAAGGACACTTATATTTTCATACGTTCATATCTTGAAAATTTTATTTATTTGATTTTAAAAGATAGACTTATATATATACAATGATTCTTTCTTCTAAGTTTCGGGGACGAAACTTTTTAAAAGGAGGGATGATTGTAACACCCCGTAAATTTGGACCGTTATTATATTTTAAAAATAATATTTTAAATCAACTTTAATTTAATATTAATGTAATTGAAATAATAATAATTCGACAAAATATAATTTTATTTTATTTTGAAGTAATATAATTATTTTTGATAGTTTGGAAATGTTTAAAAGTAATTTAAACTATATTTAAACCTTTTTCTTTAATAAAAGAGTATTTCAAAAAAAAGTCGTAAAAATGGGATTTTTCATTTCTTACGGTCGTTGGGTAAATGAGTTAGGATATTAGGCATAGGAGTACTTAAAATTCTAGTAAACTTGTGTTTAAAAACTTTAGTGTTGTCAAAAATCGCGTTTGACGAATAATTCGAATTTCCGCCAAAACGAATCAAAACCGAGTCAATAAAATAGACCAAAACTTCCCTTGACTCTTGACAGCCCCCTTACCCTTTCATTTGTGTTCTAAAACATTCATCATCAACATCAACCAAACCCTAACTTTTTTCTTCCTTTCAATCAATAATTTCATCATAATTTCTTCGTTTCTAGTCCGATTTTCACAAAATTTATATTTTCGGAATCCTCTCTTCAAGATCTACAACCTAGTATGTTTTAATTTCAGTTTTCGTTATGTCGATTTAAGATGATTTTGAACATAATTTCGGTTTTAGTAATTATCATTGTGTTTTTGTTGTTTTTAATAGGTGAAGATTATGAGGATGATATAGAGGACTCCTATATAGTAGAGGATGATGGGTAGCTACTGTTTTTAAGGTTTTCTCAAGGGTTACTTTTGTTTTTTCTAGTTTAAGGTAACTATTCCGAGTTACTCGACGATATAATGTTACATTTGTTATGTGGTTGATGTTATTTGAGTAGTAATATGTTAAGTTTTATATCACATGAATTATCATTGTTAAAGTTTATTAATTTTGTAGTTTATCTCATATGTTTGATTGTGAAATGAATTGGTAATGGTTGTATGTTGCTTGTGACGATATTGGGATGATATTGGAACGATTTTGGATGAAAGAAAAGAGGGAGTAAAAGGGACTGACCTGGCAGGCCGTGAGTGCTGCCAGGCAGGCCGTGTATGTGGTGTGTGTGTGCCTTGTGTGTGGCGTGTGTGTGGCCGGGTTTGGCCGTTGTTCGGGTTGTGTGTTTGGGCCTTTGTTTGATGCTTTGTGTTTGTCATTTGTACAATTGAACATGTTGATATTTTGGTGTATTAGTAATTTTTATTATTATGAGAAATTGTTGGAAATGGGTTAGCTTATAAGTTGGAATAATTTTTCCTTATGGTGATAATTTTCACATGAATTGTATTATGTTGAATTGTGTGATTTGAGTCAAAATGAGTCAAGACTCTGAGCTGGGCCAATATGACCGAATGAGTTTGGTCAAATTAGGTTTAAACCGGTCAGCCCTGATTTGACCAATGACCTGTCGCGGGACTTGGGTCGGGGATTTGTCTTGGGGTAAGTTTGGATGACTTTGGTTGATAATGAATATTATAAAATGATGCTTAAATATTTATAATTTATATATTGGAAATTAGATGCCTTGGCCATGTTGTTTTGTAATGTTGTATTATCATTTGATTATACTCGTGTGTAGCCTTACATAAGCGAGGTTGTGATCATTTGTGTGTACAAGTTTGGACTTTTTGCCCTTCTTATTGTTAAGTTGGCTAAAGTATTCACTTGGGACGAGGTCCTAAGTAAATATCTTCGGTCATTGTCATAGATAGGTCATTATAGTCTTTGACGAGTGTATGTTCACGGCTTAATAGCCTTAGTGTTCCCGGCTTGGTGGGTTTATATCCAAGCTGGGGCATGACTTTTCTGCCTATTTTGTGAGTGGATGGTCAGCTTAAGCACTAGCCAACCCTTTGGTGGACTCCTTAGGGTACTCATGTGGTTTTATCATGAGTCTTGGGTGCGGTGGTTTTATCCGCATTTCTCTAGGTCTGCGCAGTCTAGGATTAGGGTTGAGTTGTATCTTGGCCATGTTTTAAATGTAACCTCTGAGCTAAAATACTAGCTTCCCTACCTCGTGGTAGGGCTGAGCAAAAATATACGATACGGTTTTAATATACGGATACGATACGGTATACGGTTTTAATTACACGGATTTCCGGGTACACGATACGAATTTCCGGGTATACGATACGGTTTTTAAGAAAACCGTACCGGGTCCGGGTCGGGGAAAATCAAAACCGGGTATACGGTTTTGACCCGGTTTAATTAAAAATAACCAAAAAAAATTAGTATGTAAAATTTTGTTTTCTATTTTGACTATATGGGTGAAATTTTGAGCACCAATCATTTTATGTGAAACTTGTAATATACACAACTCACTTTATCAGTGAAAAATTTCTGTGTGAAGTTTTGCAAATTTGTATTTTGCTATTTTACCTACTGACTTTGCAAATAATTGTGTATAATAATGATCCTAATAGATTATATAAGCATCTTATTTGTTGGTCGTTACTAATGTTGCGGACTCGAATTCCAGGTCTGAGCATTATCAATTAAACCGGATCCGGGTATACGGTTTTCGGGTACCCGGTTTAACCGGGTATACGAAAATCGGGTACCCGGTTAAACCGGGTCGGATCCGGGTATTAATTTTTGGCCTTCCAAAAACCGGGGACCCGATACGGTTATTAAAACCGTACCGGGTACCCGGTTTTGCTCACCCCTACCTCGTGGTATAGATTCGAGTTACAAAGTAACTATTGACTGTACTAGGAACTTATGCCTGTCTCTAGATATATTGCCCTTTCTTGTTTGATGATTCTATGAAACATAGAAGGTGAGATGCAAGCCGGCTATGGTTGATAGAGTTTGGATTCCCGTATGATATGTGACTCACATGATAGTGTAGCGTGAGTTGGTCTAGTATTCACATACTAGGACTATATGTTATTTATATTGAATTTCACATGAAAAGCTTGATGGTTTAGCCTTTAAATGGGCTATGTATTATATTTGCTCATATTTATATGCTTTCATGTTATATGAACATGACATTTCGTGGCTGGGAGAACTCGGAGTTACTCCCCACTGACTGTGGCTTTCGTGTTTGTATAAAATGCGATTGACAGGTAGGTGATGCTTATATGGGGTACACGGACGAGCTAGCGAGCAAAGTAACCTTGGAACTTAGATTGGTTCCCATTTTGTAGTGACATGTATGTCACACTTTTAGAGACATATGTCTCCCTCTGTACATTTGTTTTGTATCATTTTGTTCTCTGCTATTTATAGCGATGGTTATGTAAATAAGTTTGTTTAGACCTTGCATGTTTTGACACCTTCTATTAGGATATCTTTATAACAGGTTCAGGTTTTAAAAATTACAGGTTTTTACTCAAATGAACCTATTACAAACATATCCATGCAGTTTTTATTTAGAAATTACGTGTTTAATTTTTCCGCGATTTTTGAGGGTGTCACAGTTGGTAAACACCCCGTAAATTTGGACCGTTATTATATTTTAAAAATAATATTTTAAATCAACTTTAATTTAATATTAATTTAATTGAAATAATAATAATTCGACAAAATATAATTTTATTTTATTTTGAAGTAATATAATTATTTTTGATAGTTTGGAAATGTTTAAAAGTAATTTAAACTATATTTAAACCTTTTTCTTTAATAAAAGAGTATTTCAAAGAAAAGTCGTAAAAATGGGATTTTCCATTTCTTACGGTCGTTGGGTAAATGAGTTAGGAAATTAGGCATAGGAGTACTTAATTTTCTAGTAAACTCGTGTTTAAAAACTTTAGTGTTGTCGAAAATCGCGTTTGACGAATAATTCGAATTTCCGTCAAAACCAATCAAAACCGAGTAAAAAAAAAATAGACCAAAACTTCCCTTGACTCTTGACAGCCCGCTTACCCTTTCATTTGTGTTCTAAAACATTCCTCATAAACATCAACCAAACCCTAACTTTTTTCTTCCTTTCAATCACTAATTTCATCATAACTTCTTCGTTTCTAGTCCGATTTTCGCAAAATTTATATATTCGGAATCCTCTCTTCAAGATCTACATCCTAGTATGTTTTAATTCCAGTTTCCCTAATTTCGATTTAAGCTTATTTTTGGGTATAATTTCGGTTTATGTGATAATTGTTGTGTTTTTGTTGTTTTAAATAGGTGAAGATCATGAAGACGACTTAGGAGACTCATATATAGTAGAGGACGAAGGGTAGTCGCGGTTTTTTGGGTTTTTTTTCAAGGGTTACTTTCGTTTTTCTAGCTTAAGGTAACTATTCCGAGTTACTCGACGATATAATGTCACAGTTGTTATGTGTTGGATGTTATTTGAGTAGTAATATGTTAAGTTTTATATCACATGAATTATCATTGTTAAAGTTTATTAATTTTGTAGTTTATCTCATATGTTTGATTGTGAAATGAATTGGTAATGGTTGTATGTTGCTTGTGACGATATTGGGATGATATTGGAACGATTTTGGATGAAAGAAAAGAGGGAGTAAAGGGGACTGACCTGGCAGGCCGTGAGTGCTGCCAGGCAGGCCGTGTATGTGGTGTGTGTGTGCCTTGTGTGTGGCGTGTGTGTGGCCGGGTTTGGCCGTTGTTCGGGTTGTGTGTTTGAGCCTTTGTTTGATGCTTTGTGTTTGTCATTTGTACAATTGAACATGTTGATATTTTGGTGTATTAGTAATTTTTATTATTATGAGAAATTGTTGGAAATGGGTTAGCTTATAAGTTGGAATACTTTTTTCCTTATGTTGATAATTTTCACATGAATTGTATTATGTTGAATTGTGTGATTTGAGTCAAAATGAGTCAAGACTCTGAGCTGGGCCAATATGACCGAATGAGTTTGGTCAAATTAGGTTTAAGCCGGTCAGCCCTGATTTGACCAATGACCCGTCGCGGGACTTGGGTCGGGGATTTGTCTTTGGGGTAAGTTTGGATGACTTTGGTTGATAATGAATATTATAAAATGATGCTTAAATATTTATAATTTATATATTGGAAATTAGATGCCTTGGCCATGTTGTTTTGTAATGTTGTATTATCATTTGATTATACTCGTGTGTAGCCTTCCATAAGCGAGGTTGTGATCATTTGTGTGTACAAGTTTGGACTTTTTGCCCTTCTTATTGTTAAGTTGGCTAAAGTATTCACTTGGGACGAGGTCCTAAGTAAATATCTTCGGTCATTGTCATAGATAGGTCATTATAGTCTTTGACGAGTGTATGTTCACGGCTTAATAGCCTTTGTGTTCCCGGCTTGGTGGGTTTATATCCAAGCTGGGGCATGACTTTTCTGCCTATTTGTTGAGTGGATGGTCAGCTTAAGTACTAGCCAACCCTTTGGTGGACTCCTTAGCGTACTCATGTGGTTTTATCATGAGTCTTGGGTGCGGTGGTTTTATCCGCATTTCTCTAGGTCTGCGCAGTCAAGGATTAGGGTTGAGTTGTATCTTGGCCATGTTTTAAATGTAACCTCTGAGCTAAAATACTAGCTTCCCTACCTCGTGGTATAGACTCGAGTTACAAAGTGACTATTGACTGTACTAGGAACTTATGCCTGTCTCTAGATATATTGCCCTTTCTTGTTTGATGATTCTATGAAACATAGAAGGTGAGATGCAAGAACCTCGATCGGGGTTTCAGTTTTCTGGGTACTTGTTCTGTTTTCCGCGCGCTTTTCACTTGTGTTGTTTGGGTTTCATTTGAAACTCAACGACGGTAATCTTTGGGCGTTTTCCCATGCTTTTATCCATTAAATAATATATGTTTATATTATGTATCTCATCACATAAATTCTTATATATATGTGAAGGATTGAATGAAAGAAAATCACTTGACTTCACTTTAATTTTTTCAGATTTTGACAAAACAAAAACAAAAGTAAAACTCCATTGTTATTTGATCTTTGTTCTTGCCTTAAGACAAAGTTGTAATCGTCTTATCCTCAAGGGATTTCGTGATACCCAAAGGCTTGTAGGGTTGAAATACTCTAAGGAAAGCGCATTCTTGCGTGATTCGATTGGGTTATAAACACCGTCTTATAGTTTCGTTTTTCATTTCAGTTTTTAGTGCCTTTGTAATTACTAGTTTGTAATTGTATTTAGTTTTTATTTACTACAAAAACTACAACAAGGCAATCTCAACAACATTGGCAGTAATATGTTGTTCAGAAAAGAGAACCAAATAATCCAAACTCTACCCCTAGGATGATAAGAGTTAATATTGATACCACACCACTTATTACCAAGATTATTCAAAACATAAAGAAAATTTGGAGACTTAATCTTAGTTTCTACCCGCCCATATAAGCCAATATTATTATTATGCAAAAACAACTTAATATCAGCCTATTTATTCGGGTTATTCATACCTCGGACATTCCAACATCCTAAGTTATCCATGTTCAGTTATTAGTGGCGTTTCCATCCTCCCTGGTGATTTATGCACAGATTTTAGTCTAGGAGAAATGAGAGCTGCTACTTAAGACATTTCTGAAGAGGTAGCTTCCCCCATAATCTGATGTTCTTGTCTCACCACTCTTGTTATGACTATTACATGAGATCTTATGTCATCAGAATTGTGAACAGTAACCCCACCAAATGGAGCAGGTGTTAGAGGGATAATAATCTTCATCACAGTCTAAGTACTTTGTTTAGCAAGATGCACATGTGTCCATATTTGGGTGATCTTCTGAGATTTAGGATGAACAACCGGTTTTTTGCATTCAGTCTGGCTATGGCCTATTTCTTTGCAAGTAGTGCAAGAAACACGTTTTCATTCATATTCAACCCTAATGGAGTTCTGAATGTCATTTTCATCATTAAAACATAACACATCAGGCAACTCCTGTCCCACATGTACTTCAATCACCAGTCTAGCATATTCAAGTCGAGTTTTCTCCAGTGTAACACCATCAATCTTAATAAACTTCCCAAGAAGAGAGGCTAACTTTTCCAGACACTCCCCCCCCCCCCCCAAAACTTGAGTCGAAGTTCACACAATCTAACCCATATTGGCACATATATGACTTTCTCTTTATTAAGGGAGATGTGTTCATTCCAGGGTTTAACTATCAGAGGTTTGTTGTCACACATAGGGAACCCTTGCTTAAGCACTAACTCTTTACATTCCATGGTGGGAAATCATACCAGGAAGACCCCATTAGGCAAGAAAGAGATTTTATCATACTTATATTTTCCCCAAAAGCGTTTAACATACTATGAAAGAATAGCCCATGGCAAATTCCCCCCCCCCCACCCCCCCCCCCCCCCCCCCCTAAAACATAACAAACAACAACAGTACACTAGTAATCTATTTCACGTTGAATTTCATCCTTAGTAAACTACAGAATAGATGCAGGAGAAGGCGAATTCAGAGAAGAATGATGTTTCTGAAAGTCCTAGACCTCTAATTAGACTCATCCAATTAGTTCATTAAATTACATTAACTTAATGATTTAGGATCTAGTTATCATGCATGCAAATATAAAAGCATAAAAGAAAAGATAAGACCAAAACATCCTTACATTGAGATTTTTCGGTTCAATATGGGCACAATAAGAACTCCTTCTTATTGTTCTTGAGCATGAATTAATGGATGATCCTCCATAAAACAACCTCAAAAGTAGAAGGACTTCTTCTTGTTGCACCCAAGATTAAACCCAAAAAATCTTACCTTATTATTAACTAGATAATAAGTAAGAAATAATACTACTAATATTATTGTATTACTACACTAGTAATATGTAGAGAATATTAGTTTGCATGTAAGTTTTTAGAGAGAAGTTGTAAGTAAGAGAAGTTAGAATAAAACACAAAAATTGAAGTGGTGAAAAAATGAACAACTCTTGTTCTATTTGAAGGCCAAAATGGCCGGTCCACTTGAGCTACAATTGAGCTCAATTTTGTTTATTTTATTCACATGCAAGATGGCTTGAGTGTAGAGTTAAATCAATGATTAAAGCTTGTAGGATATGTCATTATCAAGTGTGTTTATGTGCAAGTCACTCAAGACAATTATCATTATCTTTTATGTGTACACAACCGGTCACTTGTGTCCAATATGGACCATTTTGATTTTTGATATTTGTCCCACAAATACTTATTAACCATATGCTTAATTATCTTGTATAATTAAGTGTTAATTTGATCATATAACAATTATATGACTCAAATTAATAAATAATCTATACTTAACTTTTAAGTGATATTATACCATTATATCAATATATAATGGGTCCCACAATGCCCAGTTAATTAATTTTACAACTCTTTGTAAATATAATTAACTAATTACCTCTACCTAAAAATTTATGCATAACCTCAACTAATTTAATGAATTAACGATTAATCACTAAATTAAATCTTATTTAATCATATTAAAATAAGACGTAAATTATTCAGTCAGTTCGTATAATTGACTAATAAACTTAAGTGGAATGAGTTCCGAACTCCATTTCCAATAAACAACTCTCGCTGCCTAACGTAAATATCCAAATATAGTGTAATGCTCTAATTAAACTGTATCGTATACAAATATTAGTATTAGCTCATTGTGGGTCTCATCTATAGGGTTTGACCTAACGGTATCAGTTTGGCTCACGCGCCGTCATCTGACAATAACGCAAACTTTTAGTCAGCCGAGTGTTATCGATTTACGTTATCAACTCGACGTGGAGTATCAAATATACTAATCATGCCATGTATATTCCAAATGAGATTCATTATATAAATGCACTATTGTGGAGGACACTTACTCCAACAATCTCTCACTTGTCCGATACAAGTTCTGCATGTAGCAACACTATTGGGGAGGATTTCTCCTCCCACAATATCTCCCACTTGTCTCGACAAGTTGTGTGCTACCGATTCTCCTGTCTCTTTTGTGTCACATCCTCCCACTCATCGCAAGGTATCTTACAGGTCGCACTTACGATTGAAAATTATAAATAGTGTGGTTTTCTCGATCTGGGAGAGTAACTGTCTGACCGGAAAATCTACCAGAGATCTCTTGCGAGCGTGGCCACGCATTTCCAGTTACTACTCCTCGAGTGGCTCGAAGATGTTAATACCCAACGTGGGTGGATAATTCCAGTTGACCCATCTTACACTGTATGATGCAGATCACCATGACCCAGAAGATGTCCACCGGCCTCCTTTCACGGCACGACCTAGGACAAAAACCAAAGTCAATCGGAAACTATACCGACTCAGGTAAATGGTCGCCAGTCTAAAGAATCGACTCATAGGAATAAAATAGAAATCCCCGCCACGACCAGGCTTCAACAATTTTGATAAGGGACTCTATTATGGTCACTGTCCGACAGAGTGTCTCAACAGTCTGTCTATGTAAAAGACCAGTCATCTCCATGACCCCATGGTGCTGAACCAACCATCGATCGACTTACAATCTAGTCACTTCGAGACGTCACCTCAAATGAGTGACTAGGGACAAAACACTGAGTTCATCATGTTCACTTGAATTGGGTTCAACTTTTCTTTCAACCAATTCGGATAAACAAAGTATTAAAATTTAGTCAAACTAAATAAGGAGTTTTTAATGAAACTCTAACAATGAATGCGATTATCAAATATTTGGAAAAAATTGATACGTTATCAATAATTTCATATCTCATAATCTCTAGCAATTTAGGTACATATTTCAATCCCCATTGAAATGACATGACTATCATGCTCAGCCTGCAAAAGCATAGCTAATGGATTAGCAATACTTGCATCTTTCCCATCTTTCTGATTGCTATTTCTCTTTGTCTACGTAATCTCATATTACATAAAACATTCTGAGTACGTGTCTAGGTTTGAATCTAAACTTAGGACTCTTGGCCTAAAGGTAGCTCCCAGTGTTTTACCAGTATCATGGGATAGGATATACAACTATAGGAACTACTTCTAGTCCCTCCAATACTGTCGAATCCAAGCTACTTTCATATACATCATCATATGATGCAATGTACTCCATTTCCGTTGTGAAATCCGCAATGATAAACTGCCTGGAACACTTCCAGCGGATACATGACATTTATATTTGAAAATGTCACTCCTACTTGGAACCTTTCCAATAATATTTTCTGCTTGGAACTCTCCCAACAGATAAATCATCTATAAAACACAGCCAGTTCGTGATTTCAAATCACTTTGATCAGTTTGGAAACTGAAGTCTGTGTAACCCCTTACACACAACTCACTGTAAACTCCAAACATATGAAACATATCTTTAGTCCTTCGCAAGTACTTAAGGATGTTCTTTATGGCTATCAAGTGAGTCTCACTTGTATTTGATTGCAAATGACTTGTCATGTGATCGGGCCTGCCGCAAGCCCAATACAAAGATAAATTACCCAGACTAGGCTAATAACAAATTAATGTAATTAGGGAAGTAGGGGTCGATCCTCAGGGAGATGGTGTTTCCTATAGAATGTGAAGTGTCTCGCAATTCGGTTCTATCTAATGATTTCTGGGTTTTTTGGGTTTTTGATATCTGGACTAATATAAAGCATAAATGAAAACAAAATAAAAGCAAACTAAAATGAAAACAATAAAGATAATAATGAAAAGCATCTAGGGAAGTAGGTTCACACATGTAGATTGACATATTGATGAAATTGGATTTAGGATATGCAAATAATTCATTGAACGTTCGTAAGAATGGCGTGTTCATTACAATCATAGATCAGATGGTCTAGCAGGCTTTTAGTGCGATTTACTAGGTCTTAATCTACCATGTCATGCTTTGTCTATTCAATTTCTGTATATATACCTTGGAAAAGAATTCCATACTATTCAAATGATTTTAGCTAAAAATCGTTAACTATCGTTACAATCCAAACATGCATAGACACAATGTTTTAAAGGTACAATTCCTTTATCCAATTAACATCTTTTAATCAATCTAACATGGCTACCCTACACCCTAGAAAGGATGACTACTCACTCATGATGATATCTATTTCTAAAATGATATTAACAATGAAAACTAGGATAGACGTGTTTATTTGGTTTTGACTTTTTATATGGCGATAATAACGACGCTAATTGATAATCTAGGAAACGAAACAACGATTATAACGGTACTAAAATGAATCTAAGACAATATGTAAAGCGAATAACAATCAAATGGAAAACAGTAAGAACATTAAACAAGGGATAAAACAGAAATATCTATATGACGACAATGATAACAATAATAGAAAATCCTTGCATATAATAAACGATCCTTGAATTGCAACGCTTGAATCACACAAAGGAGATTACAAGGATGAAATCCTTATTAATCTAAACTAAGGGACATAAATAAACTAAGAACTAAAGACTAAAGAAGAAGAAAATGAGAGAAGGGAGGCTAGTTCTCCCTCCTCCTAATCTAAAGAGAAGTATATGAAGAGAAGAGAAGAGAAGTATAAAAAGATGGATGATATGATATGAGGGCTAGAGCATCTATTTATAGTATTAGGGTTTTGTGGAGAAGAGGTCGGGCATTAAACACATAGGACAAAAGTAGGAAGAAAACGCCGTTTTCTCGAAGCAGCACAAAAACCCTATCGGGTACACACAAACCCGATCGGGTATTTTGTCTTCTGGAAGCTTTTGACTAACGCTTCATCTCCTTTTGCTTTGACTTGACTTCCAACATCCCCCTTGACCTCTTGAGTCGGGTTTGTTGATAGGGTTTGATGTAAAGCGATGATTTCTTCCTTTCAATTGATTGATCTTCCGACAACTACGAAACTGTCTTTGCTTCTTCTCTCTTTCGAATTAGTGAACCTTCTTGAAATGCCTTTCACTTGGTCAAGCTTGCTTCTTCAAATCGTCGGGTTTCTAGGCAAATGCTCGGGAATATAGAAAAAGGGCGTAGAAACGTCACTTTCCCTACAAAACAGGTTAGAACATAGGAATTCGCCTAGAAGACGATATTAGCTCATAAAATGGCTTAGCAAAGCACAAATGACAAACAAAACCGAGCTAAATTGGGGGTTAAAACCATACAAATATTCACTTATCATCATGCTCAAAGCATGCGAAATGTCGGATTGAGCATACATCACAGCGTGTATAATTGATCCCGCAGCGGAAGCAAAAGGAATCAATTATCATGTGTTCAACATCTTTGAACTAGTCAAAGATCTTATCAATATAAGAATTTTGACTCAACGCTAATATCCTTTTAGATTTATCTCTATAAATCCAGATATCTAAAAGATGTATTTTACTTCTCCAAAATCTTTCATCATCTAAAATGATCAATATGTCTCCACATATAAGACTTTTGAAAACCATATTACTCCCACTAAACTTCATGTATCACCATAATTCCTCGAGATATCAAGAAATATTTTACAAAATGATTGTCACACTAATTCCAACTCTTTAGTGCTTACTTAAGACATCCACTTAAGCTTGCAAAATTAACTTAGGATAATTAGGATCTACAAACCCACGGGTGGATATAAAACATTCTACCTCTTCTAGAATCGTATTCAAGAAGGTGGTTTTTGAGATCCAATTGTCATCATACTATTATGAAATCCTGTAATCGCTAAGTATATTCGAATAGATCGAAGAATTAAGGTTGGTGCAAAACGTTTTGCCTACCAATTTATCTTTGAAAACATTTTAATGTTCATCCATGAAAATTTCGATCTTAAAAATCAATTTACATTGAAGAGGTCGTACTTCTTCAAGTAAAATTTACCAGGTCACATACCTGACCATCATGCATGGAGTCCATTACGAATCGCATGACTCTAAGCCATATCAAGAAGTTGGGACTAGAAACAGTCTTTTATAAGTCACAGATTAGAATTCATCACTATTAAGGAGTGATAAAATTCCACCTGACCTCTTAGGTTCCGAAGAAACAACTACTGAACAAGCAATGAGGAAACGTGAGGAAACGTTTTCCAGACAATATGCTCAGTTTGTGGCTCTTGAAACATTTTCTCCCACTCTGTCTTATCAAGAAATAATCGTATTTTTATTGAAAGACAGCATCACGAGTCACAAACGCTTTGTTGTCGTGGTCAATGTAGGATTAATGAGCACTTGTTTCATTCGGATAACTTACAAATTATGTACGCTACCCACCCATATCGTATATGGATTGAAATCAGACTGCTTTAAATGTGCTTTAATATGATGGGAAAAGAAATAGCAGACAAAAATATTAAGATCCCAAGGTTAGTCAAATGGCTCAGTTTGACTTGACAAAGACAAAACCATATCGTATAAGGTTCTTTTTCTCTATTCAACAACGCCTTATCTCATAATGTGTGTTAGAGAAGTTAACTCCTGAAACTATTTCACAATACTTTTGGTGAAAATTAAAGTCAATACTTAGATATTACTTTTACGGTTTGGTCGTAAGTCCTTGATCTAATACTCTTGGTGGTTAGCTACTTCACATTGAAGCTCTTTGAACTTTTCAAAGATTTCTCTTAGCACCTCATTAAGTAGAATCAAATATAATATCTACTTCAATCGTCGGTAAATAAAGTGAAATAGCCATTACCATCTCTGGTTGTATTTGTTATTGGACCACGCATATTTTATGTAATGAGGCCAATAACTCACTAGTTCGATTTCCTTTTCAACAAAAAGGGCATGAATCATCTTGCCTTGAATACAAGATTCGCACACACCATAAGATTCAAAATCAAATATTTTAGATGTGCTACACAATCCAGAATTAAGATTAGATTTGGGTCACCAATTTTGAGCCTTTTTCAATCTATATGAAAAGTAATTTCTAATTTAGGTCAAGGATATAGTTACCTTTGATTGGTATGGGATATCCATTAACCAAGTATAGGCATAAATAGATACAACGCTTGTTCCATTCACAAAAGTGAAACACTTGTGTCGTACACTACAGTGGATACTATATTATTTATTTAGAGGTCATGAACATAATAACGTTTATTAAAGTATACCTCTAAATCCAAAACTAGATTGATCACATTATAACTTTTATATGTCTCTATAGAAATAAAACTACAATAGTTCTATTTCTCTTGTAGGTCGACATTTAATCATGGTTAGTCGTCGCACGAATCATGATTATATGCATTGAATACATTGATGAAAACCATAATGGGTATCTAATACCCAAAACTTGCATTTTAGCAAAATAAATGTCGTTTATATAGATATTATGGGTGAAAATAGTACACCCAATTTCTAACTGTTTAGAAAACTTGGGGCAGATTCGTTTTTTGTGTCCTATACTGTAAAAATAGAATCATCAAAGGTTGGGTTTGACACCTTGCTTGGATTTTGACTTTACTATTCAAAATAGATGACTTGCCTTTTTCCCTCGCCTTGTGCCAAAATCGCGTCAACCTACTCTTGAACCTCGTCATATTCTTAACAATTAAGAACAAAACTTCTTTCCTAGAGCTCACACTCACTTTCATGAATCTCTACTTAGATATGTAGATTAGAATTATTATGAAGATTATTCTTCATTTCATTCATGGTTTACCTTAAAAAAGGATAAACCTTTCGTGAAGTGTCTACGGTATTTGGTTATTCACGATTTCAAATAAATCGATTAACCTAGTCATCCCAACTGATTTGGCCTCTTTTGAGGTAAGTATCGATAAGGAGCATTATGACGACATACCAAAAAAAAGTACAAATATTTTCGTTGGAGCAAAAAGATTGATGCACCGTTGTAATAAGATGACGTCACTTAAACAAAATCAAAACGTTTTTGACTAAGTGTGACATATTCATATACTCTTCATAAGAGACATTTGCAACGGTAAATATGAGGATCAAAAAGAAAAATTCATTTTTTCATTAGCTACGGTGGTTTGAACGGAGATCGCAATCAAAATGCTACCGTATAAAATAATGGAAACCCTTTCCACGATTGAACGGATTTACAATTTCAAAGAAAGATAAAATATATGTCATTTGCGCGTATAAAATAAATCTCAACGGAAAAAAAAAACATTCATTGCTTATATATAATTTACTTGTAAAAACAATTTTAAACAAGTCACTCATATAATGACCCCTCGCGAAATTATATAAGTGATTCCAAGACCCATCTTTAGACAAAAATAGTCATCGCATGCTACCTTTATCTAAAAAATGGTAAGTCAATACTTGACTAATTCTACACTTAGAACTCTTGGTTGACGGATTTCAACTAAATTCATCTCCTAGTCCCAAGATAACGCTTATCTCGTTGAGTCCAATCCAATTTTGGCTTGTGATCGCATCACCCTACTTACCCGAGGTAAAAAGGGACCCACGAGCGTGGTAGCCCTAATGAACACGGGGTTCATAGGTGTTACTAATTGGTAAGGCTAAATCTCAATTTTTTAAGTTATGTGAGAGGTCTTGTCAATTTTGTTATTAATTCCCTATAAGCGAACTAAGTCGGTGAATTTTGAATAACTTTGAATTGACAATCGAGAAATAAAAATGCATGTTGGCGATTTTGGCATGTGCGGAAAAAACATAAAACAAGCAAATAATAAATCCTAGTATGGCCACCTAGCTAATCTAATTAACTAGTAGATTACAAAATCGGAAACCAACTCCTTGGCCCCTTGCCTCTTTATGGCACCGTCTTTTGGAACACCGATTTCGGGAATCTCCGTGTTCATAATAGTTAATTACAAAAAGATACAAATAAAATTCCTATTATACATTTGATCTAAAAAATGAAATTAAATTATTACAAACGGCGATACGAGATCGCAAATAAAATTACAACCGAATCGGTATTCCCTTACATTACGGGTAATACCAATTAAAATAATCTAGGCCATACTAGGTACAACTTGAATTAAAATTTAAATAAATGACATTCATTCATTCAACAATAACAACATAAATAAAATTCTTTAAAAAGTCATGCCAAAATCGCCCTTAATACTTATCATGCTCATTCTAGCTCGGTTTTATGGATTTTATCGATTTTTAACCATTAAAAATCAATAATCAACACTTAAATCGTATTTAAGCTCAAACTAATTATCTAAACTGATTTAGAACTCAAAATTCGTCCCCACTAACTTTGTTTGTATTTAATTAGTTCGAATTGATCGTATTGCTAAATATAGAGGTTTAATCATAACATTTATGAAATAAACCCAAAATAAAATATAAAACTCATAAAAATTTGAAACCAAATTTTTTTACATTCTGGAACATTTCAAGGAACTCTAAAAACCAGAAAAATTTGCCCAAAAATGTTGAATAAATTTTATGAACAAATAACAAATTATTCAACGGTTTTATCAAATAAAAACCATTAAATATAGTAAAATAGTGAAAAAAAATTATAAAATTTCACCAAGATGATTTAAATAAAATTATAAAATGTAAAAAAAAATTTCAAGACCATAAAACGACGTTTCAGTTTTATGATCATAATAATCTCAATTTATTGACTTTTATCTCATAAAAATTCAATAATCATGCAAAACTTAATTAAAAGTCACGAAATTTTACATACAGTATGTACAACATGCATGTGAGATCATATCAAAATTTCATGGCCACAATCAACATGCAACTATTTTTAGTTAACTTTTAACACAAAACATGCATATTAACATGATTTAAAGGCCATAAATCAAAATAAATAGCAAATCAATCCCTAAAATCACCAAATTTCACCACAACAATTTTGAGATCAGTAGGTATGCATGCAAATCAAAAATTTCGTGTAAAATAATTTTGAACACAAATTTTCAATTTTACCCAAGTTATCGTATAACTCGATTTTAATGCTTAAAACCGACATGCATGTAACAATTGAGCTCTGATACCACATGAAAGTCCTAGACCTCTAATTAGACTCATCTAATTAGTTCATTAAATTACATTAACTTAATGATTTAGGATCTAGTTATCATGCATGCAAATTTAAAAGCACAAAAGAAAATATAAGACCAAAACATCCTTACATTGGGATTTTTTGGTTCAATATGGGCACAATAAGCTCCTTCTTATTGTTCTTGAGCATGAATTAATGGATGATCCTCCATCAAACAACCTCCAAAATAGAAGGTCTCCTTCTTGTTGCACCCAAGATTAAACCCAAATAATCTTACCTTATTATTAACTAGATAATAAGTAAGAAATAATACTACTAATATTATTGTATTACTACACTAGTAATATGTAGAGAATATTAGTTTGCATGTAAGTTTTTAGAGAGAAGTTGAGTAAGTAAGAGAAGTTAGAATAAAACACAAAAATTGAAGTGGTGAAAAAATGAACAACTCTTGTTCTATTTGAAGGCCAAAATGGCCGGTCCACTTGAGCTACAATTGAGCTCAATTTTGTTTATTTTATTCACATGCAAGATGGCTTGAGTGTAGAGTTAAATCAATGATTAAAGCTTGTAGGATATGTCATTATCAAGTGTGTTTATGTGCTAGTCACTCAAGACAATTATCATTGTCTTTTATGTGTACACAACCGGTCACTTGTGTCCAATATGGACCATTTTGATTTTTGATATTTGTCCCACAAATACTTATTAACCATATGCTTAATTATCTTGTATAATTAAGTGTTAATTTGATCATATAACAATTATATGACTCAAACTAATAAATAATCTATACTTAACTTTTAAGTGATATTATACCATTATATCAATATATAATGGGTCCCACAATGCCCAGTTAATTTATTTTACAACTTCTTGTAAATATAATTAACTAATTACCTCTATCTCAAAATATATGCATTACCTCAACTAATTTAATGAATTAACGATTAATCACTAAATTAAATCTTATTTAATCGTATTAAAATAAGACGTAAAATTTATTTAGTCAGTTATCGTATAATTGACTAATAAACTTAAGTGGAATGAGTTCCTAACTCAATTTCCAATAAACAACTCTCGTAACTAAACGTACATATCAAATATATGTAATGCCCTAATTAAACTGTATCGTATACAAATAATTAGTATTCTATTTGGGTCTCATCCTATAGGTGTGACCTAAAGGGATCAGTTGATCACCGCCGTCATACGACAATAACGTCAAACTCTAGTCAGCCGAGCGTTACCGATTTACGTTAATCAACTGACGTGGAGTATCAAAATATACTAATAATGCCACGTATATTCCAAATGAGATTCATTATATAAATGCACTATTGTGGAGGACACTTACTCCAACAGTTTCTTACCTTTCACTTATGTCCATTCCTCTTCTAATTAGGCATTCCTGCCGAATTACTTTAAACCAACTGTTAAATAACTTTTAAAAGAATTAAATCTGAGATAATTACACATGAAAAAATTTAAGAAGCTAACCTCAATTAGTAGTAGTACTAGTGTTGATGAGAAGATGGAAATTGAAAGAGAGAATGTGGGATTACTTAGATTGATATGAAGAATGCTTGAAGAAGTGTAACAATTAAAGAGGTAAGATGTTATATAAACTTAATGAAGGGTAAAATTGAAAAAAAAAAAACATTTCATTTCTTTCCAAAATTCGAATTTCACCGGAATCAGGTAAATTTTTTCACTGCAGTTCTGATTAGGTATCAAGTTATGGAAGGAAGTTATTTTAGGTATAAGATTTGAAAACATAGTGATTTAAGATATAAGTTATCAATTCACCCTTTATGTAATAAAAGTATGTTAATAAAGATGTTTGTACAATAATGTTTTTCTTTTACGTTAAAAGGCATGTAATATATCACGAACGTAATTATAAATAAAGTGAATTTTCTTTCCATGTTTAATTTATTCACATTTATTTATATTAAGGATATGGAAATCCAACAAAGCAATGCAAAACAATGCTTGATTGACGGTGCCACAACACATAACATTCTGAGCAATAAGGCCTATTATATTGAATTAATGCATATTAAAGCTAATGTTACCACCATTGCTAGTGTTATAACATTGATTGAAGGCCCATGAAGGGCTTGTATAATGCTCCGAAAAAGGGGCACGAGTCATAATAAACGATGCACTATATTCGAGTAAAACTCGAAGAAACTTATTAAGTTTCAAAGACTTAAAGAGAAATAATGGTTATCATAAGGAAACCAATTATTCAAATGATAAAGAGTATATATATATATATATCTTACCAAAATGGAGAATGGTAAGAAAGACAGAAAAAATGTCAAGATACTCCTCCGAACTATATTACACTTATATACGTCCATTTGAAATCAATTTAGTGTCTAAAAATAAAGTAGACAACCAAGAGCTTTATTCCTTTATGCCATGACTTATTGGGTTATCCAGGGACAAACACGATGATAAAAAATATCAAAAACTCAAATGTTGTACAATGTTAAAGTTCCGCAGTTTAAAGAACAATGTTGTACGGCCTGTTCACGTGGCAAACTGGTTATTAGGCCTTCTAGAAGTAAAGTCGGAAAGAATCCCCTATGTTTCTAGAAAAGATTGAAGGAGATATTTGTGGACCAATTAACCCACAATGTGGACCATTTCGACATTGTATGGTAGTAATTGATGCATCTACTCGCAGGTCTCATGTTAGTTTATTATCCACAAGAAATATTGTCTTTGCCAAAATGTTGGCAGAAATCATTCGATTAAGGGCTCAATTTCCAGATTATACAATAAAGAAAATAAGGCTTGATAATGCTGAAGAACTTACATGTAAAATATTCAATGACTATTTTATGTCACTTGGAATAGATGTAGAACATTCAGTAGCTCATGTTCATACACAAAATGGGCTTGCAGAATCACTAATAAAGACTACAATGGCTTGCTAGACCATTGTTGTCGAAATGTAAGCTCTCATCTTCTGCTTGGGGACATGCTATTTTACATGCACAAAACGTGTTACGGCTTAGGCCTACTGCTAATCATGTATTATCCCGATGCAATTAGTAGTCGGAAAGAAACCTAGTATTGCGCATTTAAAAACATTTGGATGTGCCGTTTATTCCTCCACCTAATCGCACGAAGATGGGTCCACACGAAAATTGGGAATTTTTGTTGGATATGAATCTTCATCCTTCATAAGGTATCTTGAACCAACGACGGGTATCTTGTTCACTGCAAGGTTTGATGACTGCTATTTTAATGAAATGAATTTTCCATGTTTAGGGGGAGATAAGATAATCCCATGTAAAAAGGAAATTATATGGGCTGCCAAAGCACTATCTTATCTAGACCCTAAATCAATTATGTGTGAACAAGAAGTGTATAAAATTATACATCTTCAAAATATTGCGAATCAGTTACCTGATGCATTTACAGATATAAAACAAGTGAGAAAGTCACATATACGTGCTTTAAATTGTGACAACCCTCGCGAATGCGGAAATATAAAACATACAAGCATGTAAATTATATAGCGGAAAATACGGTATTTTAAAAACCTTTATACATGCAAGGTAGAAAAATACGAGGAGTGTCAAAATATTACAAACTAAATAAAAATACCACAAGAGACGTAGTCTCTCAAAGTGTTAACAAAAGACAAAGTAATTAGCAACTAGCTAAACAACGTCTAGAGGTGTTTCATCCAGGGACAACGCACGCTAGCTCACACCCGAACCCAAAATAGCATAAGCAAAAAGCCATCCATGCAAGCAACCTGTTCATTCATGAAAAACATGAACGCCACAATCAGTGGGGAGTAACTCCGGGTTCTCCCAGCCATATCACATTAAACGTACATATAAGGAAATACAAAAGTAAAAAATCATGCATATATAGATATCCATGTGAGTTACGATAAGAATAGATAGGCAATTCGATAGATAATGATAAGAGCATATGGAAATCAAATCCGAACCCATCATGTTATTCAAAGACTCGGGGAAGACACTCTTAGGCAACCGAATACGCTCACTAGGGCTTGCATCTCACCGTTAGCGGTATAAGTAATTGATAAGATTGAGACTCGACAGACAAACCAAGTCAAGTCATGCGATGATCACAATAAATCCAACATAGTATCATCCATTCACGAACCAAGACATTGACGGTGTCCAATCATGCAATGACCATGAATAATATCATGAAATCACGCATTCAAAGAACGACGACACAAGACGACATCTCTCACGTTAAATGAAACGCACTAGCATCATGTACATGGCAAGTATCATTAACAGGCAATCCA
>JAIUZE010009523.1:0-53671 GCA_022085475.1 Heliosperma pusillum | reverse complement strand
AAAAAGTCAATGTACGACTTTAAAAAGTCAAGGAAAAGTCAAATACGACTTAAAAGTCAAGAAAAGTCAAAGATGACTAAAAATGGTCTTTTCATGGAATCCCTCAAAAATTCCAAATACGAACGCGGAATTTCAAAATAAGACTCGGAACAAAAATTCCTATTTTAAAAACTTAAGTTCTACTGAAAAGTGTTAGTAAATATTTTAACTAGAAAAATCGGCATTTTTCGGGTTGTTACACGCCGAGTACCCCAAATTCGGTAGAGCAATTCACAAAAGAGGCGGAAAAGAGCACAAGCCTCGTAACAAGCGGTACGCTACATGCAAATAACACCACCTCGCAAGTACACAACATTTGACGGCCGGGTCGATCAACGCATAGCGTTCGTCTCCTAACAACGTCGTCGTATGCCCACTAACATATGCAATTAAGCAGTAGGATACCTCCCCGTTCTGACATTCCAGCCTTACGAACGTGAAGGTAGCCAAGGGAATGAGAGAACAAAGCACAAGACAAAAAAGTGCTCAAACCGTATCATTTGTAAAAACCGACTCAAAGTGGGACATACTAAAAACCGTCACCAAGCATGAGAATAGGGCATTATATAAATGTAACTATGATAAACATGAATCAATACATGATACATAAGCATTAGACCAAGTTTAAGAAGCATAATAAATAGGAAACATAAATCTTATCTCAAAACAACAAGTTTGGAAACTAACTAAAACAAGGGTCCACTTCAAACCGTCATAACTAGAGTTCTAGATATGCAAATGCAGAAATTCTAAGTTGAGGTGATAGCTTATCCTCTTACGGTTCCAACGATAGGTCACAAGCCCAAAAAAAGCAAGTAATGAAGGAGATATGATCATTTTACGAAAAAGGGTCAGTGCAGTGAAACTGCACAAGTCACGACCGTGACTTGTATTTCACGCCCGTGAAACCCTCTGTTACGCAAGGGTAAAAGATCAGCCACTATTTCACGCCCGTGACTTGAGTCTCACGACCGTGACTTGAGTCTAGACAACTCCAATTTGTTCTAAACTCAACCATCATCAACTATTATCATAAATCATCACTTCTCATATCAATTCTCATATCAATTCTCAACAAACAACAAGTATCATCATCAACCATCATCAACTAACAACAATCATCATCAATAACATGAATCCTAAGCTTTCTAATCGTATTCTAAATACGAATTCTAACATAGAAGCATGTAAAACACGTAAATGATATCGAGTAAACCTTCACCGTTACCTTTTCGCGTCTTTAAACGATTTTTAAACCTTCCTAGTCTCCACCTACATACAATTAGATAATAAAAGATGAATATAATTCACCTTGAGAAAGACGGATAATTTAAAAAGCGAGAAAGACGGTAATTTTATTACCAATACGGATAGAGGAAGCTAAGAGGGGAAGAATAAGACGAACTTACGTGAATTTGAGCAAGAAACGAAAGAGTAGCGACGAATCTAAGATTGGAAGATTATGGAAGCTAGGTTTTGGGTTTCTTGGTGATGAAGAAGGTGATGTTTGAGTTGTGTATGAAAAATAGGTTAAAGAGGTAGTATGAGATATGTAAGTGGAAAAGTCAAGAAAAAGTCAAAGTCGCCTTAAGACGGGATTCACATGGAATCTCGCGGAAATTTCAAATATGAACTCCGAAATTCTAAATTCGACTCGAAAAATTAAATTCCAAAATAAAACTAAAATTCGCTGAAAAGTATCCGTAAAATATTTTTACTATAAAAATAGGGTCCATTTGCGGGTGTTACAGTTTGGATGGATGATTATATGATTGATTATTTGTGATCGTTGGATGACTTGGCATAGTTTGTTTGTCGAGTCTCAATCCTATCAAACTTATGCCGCTAACGGTGAGATGCAAGCCCTAGTGAGTGTATGGTTTCCTAAGAGTGTCATTCCTGAGTCTATCTATAATATGATGGTTACAGTTTTGTACTCCATGTACATATATCTTTATATATATTGAATTGCCTATTTATCCTTTTCGTAATTCACATGTATATTTATATATGCATGCTTCTACTTTTGTATTTCCGTTTAAGGTCGTTATTTGTGATATGGCTGGGAGAACCCGGAGTTACTCCCCACTGACTGTGGCGTTCATGTTTTTCATGGATGAACAAGTTGCTTGCTTGGATGGATTTTGCTTGTTGTATTTTGGGGTCGGGTGTGAGCTAGCGGGCGTTGGCCTGGATGAATCACCTCTAGACGTTGTTTAGCTAGATTGCTAATAACTTTGATATTTGATAACATTTTGAGAGACTTCGTCTCTTTGTAGTATATTCTACTTTGGTTTGTAATTATTTGAAATTCCTCGTATTTTTATCTTAGCATGTAAAAAGTTTTAAAAACACCGTATTTTCCGCTATATAAATCACATGCTTGTTATGTTTTATTTCCGCATTCGCGAGGGTTGTCACAAAAGTGGATACTATATTCTTTATTTAGAGGTCATGTACATAATAACGTTTATTAAAGTATACCTCTAAATCCAAAACTAGATTGATCACATTATAACTTTTATATGTCTCTATAGAAATAAAACTACAATAGTTATATTTCCCTTGTAGGTCGACATTTAATCATGGTTAGTCGTCGCACGAATCATTATTATATGCATTGAATACATTGATGAAAACCATAATGGTATCTAATACCCAAAACTTGCATTTTAGCAAAATAAATGTCGATCATATAGATATTATGGGTGAAAATAGTACACCCAATTTCTAACTCTTTAGAAAACTTGGGGCAAATTTTTTTCTAGTGTCTTACACTGTAAAATAGAATCATTAAAAGTTGGGTTCGACACCTTGTTTGGGTTTTGACTTTACTATTCAGAATAGTCTTGCCTTTTTCCCATGCCTTGTGCCAACATCGTACCAACCTACTCTTGAACCTCGTCATATTCTTAACAATCAAGAATAAAACATCTTTCCTAGGGCTCCTACTCACTTTCATGAATCTCTACTTACACAAGTAGATTAGAATTATTATGAAGACTATTCTTCATTTCATTCAAGGTTTTACCTTTAAAAAGGATAAATCTTTCATGAAGTGTCTACGGTATTTGGTTATTCACGATTTCAAATAAATCGATTAACCTAGTCATCCCAACTGATTTGGCCTCTTTTGAGGTAAGCCTCGATAAGGAGCATTATGACGTCATACCAAAAACAATAAATATTTTCTTTGGAGGAAAAAGATTGATGCACCATTGTAATAAGAAGACGTCACTAAAACAAAATCAAAACGTTTTTGACTAAGTGTGACTTCTTCATATAATCTTCATAAGAGATATTTGCAATGGTGAATATGAGGATCAAAAAAGAAAAATTCATTTTGTCATTAACTACGGTGGTTTAAACGGAGATCGCAATCAAAATGGTACCGTATAAATTAATGGAAACTCCTTTCCACGATTGAACGGATTTACAAGGTTGTAGAAGGATAAATATTTGTCATTGCGCGAATAAAATCAACGGAAAATAAACATTCATTGCGTATATATAATACACTTGTAAAACAATTTTAACAAGTCAAGCATTTATATAATGACCCGTCACTAAATTATATAAATGATTCCAAGACCCATCTTTAGACAAAAAATAGTCATCGTATGCTACCTTTATCTAAAAATGGTAAGTCAATACTTGACTAATTCTACCCTTAGAACTCTTGGTTGACGGATTTCAACTAAATCCATCTGCTAGTCCCAAGATAACGCTTATCTCGTTGAGTCCAATCCAATTTTAGCTTGTGATCGTATCACCCTACTTACCCGAGGTAAAAAGGGACCCATGAGCGTGGTAGCCCTAATGAACACGAGATTCTTAGGTGTTACTAATTGGTAAGGCTAATCTCAATTTTTTAAGTCATGTGATAGGTCTTGTCAATTTAGTTATTAATTCCCTATAAGCGAACTAAGTCGGTGAATTTTGAATAACTTTGAATTGACAATCGAGAAATAAAATGCATGTTGGCGATTTTGGCATGTGCGGAAAAACATAAAGCAAGCAAATAATAAATCCTAGTATGTCCACCTAGCTAATCTAATTAACTAGAAGATTACAAAATCGGAAATCAACTCCTTGGCCTCTTGCCTCTTCTCGGTACATGCTCCAAAAAGGCACCGTCTTTTGGAACACCGACTTTGGGAATCTCCGTCTTCATAATAATTAATTACAAAAGATACAAATAAAACTCCTATTATACATTTGATCTAGAAAATGAAATTAAATTATTACAAACGGCGATATGAGATCGCAAATAAAATTACAACCGAATCGGTATCCCCTTACATTATGGGTAATACCGATTAAAATAATCTAGGCCATACTAGGTACAACTTGCATTAAAAATTAAATAAATGACATTCATTCATTAAAAAAAAAATAACAACATAAATAAAATGTTGTAAAAATCATGCCAAAATCGCCCTTAACACTTATCATGCTCATTCAAGCTAGGTTTCATGGATTTTATCGATTTTTAACCATTAAAAATCAATAATCAACACTTAAATCGTATTTAAGCTCAAAATAATTATCTAAACCGATTTAGAACTTATAATTAGTTCCCACTAACTTTGTTTGTATTTAATTAGTTCGAATTGATCGTATTTGCTAAATATAGAGGTTTAAATTTAATCATAACATTTATGAAATAAACCCAAAATAAAATATAAAACTCATAAAAATTTGAAACCAAAAATTTTATACATTCTGTAACATTTCCAAGAACTCCAAAACCCAGAAAAATTTGCCCAAAATTTTTGAATTAATTTTATGAACAAATAGCTTAATATTCAACGGTTTTATCAAATAAACCATTAAATATAGTAAAACAGTGAAAAAAATTATACAATTTCACCATAATGATATAAATCAGATTATAAAATGTACCAAAAACTTTCAAGACCATAAAAGGACGTTTCAATTTTTATGAACATAATAATCTCACTTTATTGACTTTTATCTCATAAAAATCAATAATCATGCAAATATTAAATAAAAGTCACGAAATTTTACATACATTATGTACAACATTCATGTGAGATGATATAAAAATTTCATGGCCAGAATCAACATGCAACTATTTTTAGTTAACTTTTAACATAACAAATGCATATTAACATGATTTAAAGGCCATAAATAAAAATAAATAGCAAATCAATCCCTAAAATCACCAAATTTGACCACAACCATTTTGAGGTCAGTAGGTATGCATGAAAATAAAAAATTTCGTGCAAACCATTTTTTAACACAAATTTTCAATTTTACCCAAGTTATCGTATAACTCGATTTTAATGCTTAAAATCAACATGCATGTAACAATTGAACTCTGATACCACATGAAAGTCCTAGAAATCTAATTAGAATCCTCTAATTAGTTCATTAAATTACATTAACTTAATGATTTAGGATCTAGTTATCATGCATGCAAATACAAAATCATAAAAAAAAAAATAAGACGAAAATATCCTTACATTAGGAATTTTTGGTTCAATATGGGCACAATAAGAACTCTTTCTTATTGTTCTTGAGCATGTAATTAATGGATGATCCTGCATAAAACAACCTCCAAAGTAGAAGGCCTCCTTCTTGTTGCACCCAAGAATCAACCCAAATAATCTTAGCTTATTATTAACTAGATAATAAGTAAGAAATAATACTAGTAATATTATTGTATTACTACACTAGTAATATGATATGAATATTAGTTTGCATGTGAGTTTTAGAGAGATTTTGGAGGTTTTTAGAGAGAAGAAGGAAAATAAGCAAAAAATGAAGTTAACAAAATGAGAACAGCTCTTGTTCTCTTATGTAGCCCTTTTTGGCCGGATGGTGCTAGCCCTTGTGGCTCTTATTTTGCTCATTTTTTATTCCCATGCAAATGACTTGAGTGTTGGTGGTAAATCTAATGATAATGGTGTCATAACATAAGGTGGAGTGTAGGATTAGATGGAACAATCATCATTGATCTCCACTAACAAATAATCCGGCCCCAACTAGTGTTATGTGGTCCATTTTAATTTTTGATATTTTTTTCACAAATACTTATAATCATATGTTTAATTATCTTGTATAATTAAGTGTTAATTTGATCATATAATAATTATATGACTCAAATTAATAAATAATATACACTCAAATTTTAAGTGTTATTTAACCATTATATCAATATATAATGGGTCCCACAATGTCCAGTTAATTTATTTTACAACTCTTTGTAAACATAATTAACCAATTACCTCTACCTCAAAATATATGCATAACCTCAACTAATTTAATGAATTAACGATTAATCACTAAATAAAATCTTATTTAATCGTATTAAATAAGACGTAAAATTTATTCAGTCAGTTATCGTATAATTGACTAATAAACTTAAGTGGAATGAGTTCGTAACTCAATTTCCATTAAATAACTCTCGTAACTAAACATACATATCAAATATATGTAATGCTCTAATTAAACTATATCGTATACAAATAATTAGTATTCTATTTGGGTCTCATCCTATAGGTGTGACCTAAAGGGATCAGTTGATCACCGCCGTCATACGACAATAACGTCAAACTCTAGTCAGCTGAGCGTTACCGATTTACGTTAATCAACTGACGTGGAGTTTCAAAATAAACTAATCATGCCACGTATATTCCAAATGATATTTATTATATAAATGCACTATTGTGGAGAACACTTACTCCAACATGATTGTATATCCGAAGAAGGTGGGTCCATGCTGAGATGATGTGACGGTTTTGAAGCCTGTCGAGGCACAGGTCTTGAAAAAGAACCAAATTATGAAAAATAGAAGTCGGAGAAAAGGCGCATAAGACTTGGGCCCAAAAGTAACGAACTTGTAACCAACTTTCAAGTTTAGGCGAAGCACTGCTCGGAAAAGGGCGCAGCAAGAGCTGCGACCTTTGGAAGAGGCACAACTATTGCCGCGTTCCTTCCTGAGTTTTTCCCTGTCTGATAAAGACGCGATTTGACGAAGGCACACTGATTCATTCGAAATCATAAAAACACGAACAACTCTCTCAAAACTCAACCAAACTTGCGGAAATCTTGATCAAATTACTCCATAAGCCATGACAAATCGAGGTATGTGTTCCAATCTCGCTTTAATCGCTTATATTTAATTAATTTTTGATTGAAAATTAGGGGTTCCTTCCCCAAATAGTTCGAAAATTGGGGATTCTTGCTCTATTTGATTTGTATGATGAAAATTGACACTAGGAATGAACAATTGGCCTGGTTAGGAACATAGCCATGTACTTGTTTTTTCGTTTTCGTAGAATTTTGAACAAATGGGACGGATACTCACTGACTCGAAAACCGCTTCGAAAACCCCCTTTGGATATCTCATTTTGGATGAAACTGAAAGTGCATAGACCTTAATTAGACTCCTCTAATTAGTTACTAATTTACTTGTTAATTTAGTGTTTAATGATCTATGTAACATGCATGCAAATATAAAGACATTATATAAAAGATGAAATTTCCTCACATTGATAATGGAAATAATTGGGCACAATAAAAACTCCATCTTATTGTTCTTGAGCTAATGTAGGAAATGATCCTCCAACAATCTTCAAATAAGAAGGCCTTCTTCAAGTTGCACCCAAGATGTACCCAAATAATCTAACCTTATTATTAACTAGATAATAAGATAGATATTATACTACTAATATTAATATATATTACTACACTAGTAATACTTAATAAATATTAGTATTATGAGAGTTTTACTGAGAAGGTTGAAGTTTAGAGAGAGGTAGAATAATCACCAAAATCAAGTGATAAAATGAGAACAACTATTGTCCTATTTATAGGCAACATGGCCGGCCATAATGCTCTACATGAGCAAATATTTTGTTCATTTTTATTCTCATGCAATGTAGTAGAGTGTAGTAGTGTTTGTAATGATTCTGGAATGCATGATATGTCACTATCACATGGTTGCTTGTTTGCATGAACAAGAACAACTATCATCACTACTAATACTACCTTGACTGGCCACATGTGGCTCATTTTGGTCCATTTTGATTTTTGATATTTGTCCCACAAATACTTATTAATCATATGTTTAATTATCTTATATAATTAAATGTTAATTTGATCATATAACAATTATATGACACAAATTAATAAATAATATGTACTTAACATTTAAGTGATATTTTACCATTATATCAATATATAATGGGTCCCACAATGCTTAGTTAGTTTATTTTACAACTCCTTGTAAATATAATTAACTAATTACCTCTATCTCAAAATATATGTAAAACCTCAACTAATTCAGTAATTTAACGATTAATTACTAAGTCAGATCTTATTTAATCATATTAAAATAAGATATAAATTTATTAGTCAATTATTGCATAATTGAAAAATAAACATAATCGAATTCGAGTTCCTAACTCAATTTCTAACAATTAACTCTCGTACACATCAAATATATGTAATGGACTAATCAACTGTATCATATACAAATAATTAGTTACTATTTGGGTTTTATCCTATAGGTGTGACCGAAAGGGATCAGTTGATCACCGCTGTCATACGGCAATAACGTCAAACTCTAGTCAGCCAACCGTTATTAATTTACGTTAATCAACTGACTAATCATATATATATATATAGTCAATAAATATCCCAATTATATTCCTTAATGAGATTTATTATGTGGCGCACTATTGTGGAGGACACCTTAATCAACTGACTAATCATATATATATATATATAGTCAATAAATATCCCAATTATATTTCTTAATGAGATTTATTATATGGCGCACTATTGTGGAGGACAACTACTCCAACAGAAACTTGGTGTTCTGGAACCCTTGTGGAATGGGTAAACTTGTTGTAGCATTAGATTTTCAGTTTGCGATGGTTTCTGCAGAACGCTTTTCTAGGGCATAACCACTATTATAGCGAAATGTTGTCGAACTTTCGACTCAAACCCATAAATAGGCTTTGGATTTAGACTTCAGTTGACCCCTACCCTACGTGTGTAGTCGGGATTTCGAAAGAATGGTCAAAGATGACCAGAAAACTTCTTAAAAATGACTTGAAACGTCTTAAAATGTGCTTGACATTTTTTGAAACCACTGAGGATTTGCTTGAAACTGATGACACATTTGAAACGTTGGCATGTTGAAACCTTTGAGGATTGTGCAGGTGACATTCCTTCTATGTCAGGGAGAGATCCTATGGACATAGACTTTGAGCCTTCTTATTCCCGTGTGGGAGAAGATATACCAGCCGAGGTGGTGCAGGAGACTGGGGCGGCTGAGGATGAGGTTCCGAGGAGGATTACTACAGGACGAGGTGGACACCATTTGGCGGGCGCGCCTGAGTGAGCTGAGAAATGGGATGGTAGACATCTCATTTGGGCAGCGGAGAGCCACCTGTCTTACAGGACGGTACAAAGCATGGTAAGCCTTTGTGTTGATTTGTCATCTTCCATATCCGATTGCCACTTCTTTTGAAATATAAAATGCTAAATGACTTTCTTGTGTCAAATTCCAGGAAGGCGGGAACACGAGGTCCTTCTCCGGCTACACGACCATGATGGAGGCGTATGAGAAGTTGACCGAGGAAGAGAAGGCCCTCATTGGGGGAGGAGCCTTTGGAGAGTTGGTCCGAGCTTGGAGGTCGATTAAGGAGATGAAGATTCAGGTAACCTTTGCCTTATTCGGACCTTCATGGATCGTTACTGGGATACGACTTCGATCTTCCATATGCCTTTTAGGGAGGTCGGAGTCACCTTGAAGGATTACGTCATGATTTCTGGTTTGCCGTGTGGAGAGGAGAGCTTGGAGTAGCCGTCGGTGGCCATGAGGGTTGACTCGGGGGAGGCGAGACAGCTGATAGGTTGGAACCTGCCGGGAGGGGCGGCAACTCTACCTGGGTTGGTTCTGAGCTCTTACGTTAGAGACTACTTTGCAGGTAGGACTCCGACAAGAGTGAAGATAGGTGGAGAGATGGTGGCTCCTCCTCCTTGCACAGCTGAGGAGAGGGCTCGGCACTGGTTGTGGTGGTTCCTGTCTTCGATTTACTTCGGAGACAAGGGGGAGAGGCTGACGACGAAGCTTCTTCCTTTCCTTTCTGACTTGAGTAGCCTAGGTCGCTGGGACTGGGTTACTCCCGGCTTTGTGGTCCTCACTCGCTACATGAGGGTCATGGTCAGGCCGGAGCTGATGGAGAAAGGGACTTCTCCTGCTACAGTCGGTCCTGGACTCTTGCTGGAGGTATGAACCTTCCTTTTGTACCTTATTGAAAGATCAATAATCTTGTTTTGCATTTGATTGAGTGTTCAACATTTGATTTTGACATTGATATTGTTATTACCTTTTTTGTAGGCGTGGGTGTACTCCTACTTCCCGGGCTTCACTCCCAAGAGGACAGAGCCTGAGCCGATGGCGTACCCAGTTGTGAGGGACTGGGTGGTGTGCCATAAGAAGAGCCATCGTTCTTCTTATGATGTCTGCAGGAAGGGCGTGAATGCCCTGCAGTTGGAGCACGTAAGTATCTCCAACTGTTTTCTTTTCTGTCTTTCATTTTGGAGAAAGGTCAACGAATGATCCTTTTTTTTTATCACCATCTAGAACTGGATCATAAGAATGACACCTTCCTTTCTTTGTCTTAGTGAGTTCCGAGGCCTTAGGTTGACTACCCGGACGCACCAGCTTTCGTGGTTGAGGTCCTACGTCTTAGGAGCTCGAGTCGGTTGTTGCTGAGGACGCCCATGGGACCCGTGTGGTACTTGGGCGAGCGCTTGACTCGGCAGTGCTCTTGTGATGCTTTCACGGTCCCCATCGATCCTCCATAGTCGATGTTTAGGGAGCCTTATGACGCTGAGAGAGAGGCTGACTTGGCTGGTGTGAGTGGGGACGCCCTCCTTCTTCCTGGCGAGGATTATCCTGGGTTTGTTCGCCGGAGATTGGTGTACTGGCCAATTGTGGTAAGCATTTTTTGCTTCTTGTTATATTGAATTTTGAGAAATAATAAGTTACTTGTTGATGAACCATTTGATCTTTCCAGGAGATCGAGGTGGCGAGCGTCGAGCCCCCAGCTTACCCCGAGGTGATTGAGTACAGGGACACGGCTGGCTCGACGAGAGTCTCAGAGCTTCGCGAGTTTAGCGCGACGGTGACTGATGCTGGCTTGGAGGAGTGGGAGCACCTCGTGAGGAGGGTGAGCTTCCAATCCATGACCATATTTTTTTGTCTAGGAATGAATTTGTTTTAACTTTTATTCGTATTTGAATGTAGGTGGCCCCGTCTCGGCATGTTGAGGTTGTGGAGAGTGGCCAACTGATTGTGGGCTACAGCCGTTGAGGCACTCGCAGGTGGTCGGGACCGACAGGTAGGAACCTATCATTCCCTTTTCATTTATTGTTGCATTTTGTATTTTTGAAATGAAATGACTGACTGAAATGGGGCATTTCTTTCGTAGAGAGCCTTGGAGCATGAGCTGGTAGAGTCATGGGTGGAGATAGCGTAGTCTCGAGAGGAGATAGCTCGTTTGTTGAGGGAGCTGGAGGCCTGGGATGCAAAGATTTCCGCCCTCGAGGTTTTAGCTGGGCTTACTGGCGATGAGGATTAGCCGTCTTTGTTTTGTTTGTAAACTTTGGATATTTTCAACTTTGTTTTGGATTTGTTTTGCACTTGGATTTATTTTCAAGCGAGAGCCCTCAGTTTCATATTTGATTTTAGGGCGAGAGCCCCTACTCTGATGTACATATTCCCTTTGTTGACTGTGTTACGACGGCCTGAGTGCCTTTGCTGGAAGATATCTTTTATTCCTGCAGGTTAGCTTAAAGACAGGTTTGGTAGCTGACAGTTTCCGCCGTCATATTGCCGGAATTTACATAGGATTCACATAAATTACATGCAGTATATAGCAAATCATCTACTCAAATAGTTTACATGTGACGTATCGGTAGCCTAAAATAGCGCGAAATGAGTGCCTGGATATCAAAAAGGGGAACCACGGATATGAAGAGGGTGAAAGTGATTCTTAGGGTACTCGGGAAGGTGAGCTTGTGTGATACACGGATTCGTGATCCTTTCCAAACTGTGGTGGCACGGGGACCCACGGATGGAGAAACGAGGGACAAGCGTAGTAATACGCATTTGTGGAGTCGCCACCAACTTTTGTGGGAAGTTGGAACCGTTCAAATACTTTATGTCATGTAAAGACACAAAGTAATGACATGAACACCAAGAACTCGTTACCCTTAGCATTCTATGTCTAGAATGACTCTCGTGGATGCCAGTGAACACGGATGCTCATAGAGATCTGGAGTAAGGGGTGAGGGTACGTATTAGGAAGTTCTTTAATCGAACACCTAATCCCGCCCGCCTCGATAACGGCCTCAACTAATGACTAGGGAAACTCTTCTGTACTTGATATGTTGTCGGTTATATGCATGCTATGCAACATCCACAGTTTAATCCTAGCATGTGAATTAACTATGTCGGTTGAACATGTAATTTGACATTCAATTGAGTCGGAATAGGAATTTAGATTGATTGCATGTGAAAGGCAAACAAATCATACAATAAAATGATTAAATAAAGCTATAAAAGAATTACTAAGATTACAACGGATTCCTGGATCTATGTCGAAAATATATCTAAAATAAAGGTTTAAAGAAAAGAAAGAATTAGAAAATAAAAAGACATATTAACAATGATATTAGAGTTAATAGTCGATTAATTAGGCAATTAAGGCTACGACGGAGCGATCAGGAAGATCAGAGACATAATCCAACCCAGAACAGGCGCAGCAGGTAATGCGTCCTCTGGAAGAAGTGCAACACTCTGTGCATCTGTTCTTGAGTTGAGTTCTGGTTGTGAAGCCAGAATCTCAATGTTTAGTATTCGTTTGTGATTTTACGGTTTATAATGAATCTACAAGTCGAATTGAAGTGATTTAATAGATTAAATTACAAGACTAAAACCCGCTAATATTGGCTATTAGGGATCCAAGTCAAGGATTAACATCTAAATAAGAGATTATGGTAAAAGACGACTTATTGTACAAAGAAAAAACTAATTAAGAAAAGTTTTGAAAAGGTTTTAACATGTTGACGAAACGATATTGACGAAACGATATTAGCTAATTTGCGTTTTAGTGATAGCTCGACTCGAATGTAAAGAAAGTGCCCTCGTAAGAGGATCGAAAAGATTAGTTAAATTTATTAAGTGTAGTGGTCAAATTGGTAGGTCTAATGCAAGAACGTGACGGGAAGCCAGAAAGATCTGAGCTTACGTGGTCGATTGATCAAGCACGTAGATGTCAAAATGATTAGAGCAAGGTCTATAATGCAAAGAGAGAGAAGAGAAGGGGCGGAACACTCGTGTGCTTTAAAAGTGAGCACAAACCTCTCCTTTTATAGGGAGAAATCCGAATAGTTTTGGAATAACTTGAACACGGAAAGAAATCTAGAAAATATTACGGAAACAGGCAAACCAAGCCGGGGAAGAAGCGCAGCAGGCACCGCAACTCTCGGAAGAAGCGCAACACCCGTTGCGTAATTTTCCATGCAGTTTCCTCCTTTGAAAGAAAGATTTCCGCGTTTCTATTATGGAATTGCGGTAGATTTCGAATTCTTTCTAAATAAAATACGGATATATTTTACCAAGAAAGATAAGTGTTGAAATATTAAAATATCCGGAATATTCTCGAGCGTTTAGAATCGTTTTTAAAAGACAGTTTATAGAAAATGAAGCGGTTTTTGACCCGGACTCCAAATAAAGTCTAATGACTATAAAAACGACCGTATCGGCACGTAGATGACGATCAAGGGGTAGACACAAGTATTTGAGCTATCAATTGACGATAGACTTATGAACTGTCATAAATCGTTTCGCATTCAAAACATGCGGCCTAATCATCATTGGGTGGTTGGCGGAAGGTGTAAAAACGAGGTATCTAAAGCTTGAAGAGGTAGTTGAACTTGAAGAAGAGGAGGGTGAGCTTGAAGAGGTGGGTGAGCTTGAAGTTGAGGAGGGTTTTACTGAAGCACAATATGAATCTGGTGACAATTCATAGGATGTAGACTTAAAAGAAGTTAGTCAAAAGGCAGGGGCTTGAAATTCAAAAGCTATTTTAATATCTAAACAACTAGAATTACAAGCATCTTCAACATTATTGGCTGGCCAGGAAGCTCGGGTTTTTGCTGAGGTCGGTGGTACTCAAACTGATGGTGATGGTTTGGCTAGTGACTGTGATAATAGTGGAGATGAGGTAGATACATCAGTTAAAAGTGATCAGGACACCGTTCCAGGCAAAAGGAGAAGAAAAACAATTCCTGTAGTGGATGAGAGGCCAGATTTTCAAAAGTCAGGTGGTGTGTAGGGATTAGATTCTCTTCAAGGAAAATATTTAGCGAGCGTGTTAGTGATAAGAGTAGGCGTAGAAGGCTTGGAGTGAGGTGTATGCAAGGGTGTCCATTCAAGTTGTATGCTAGTTGGGACAATAGGAGTGCATGTATTCCTGTTAAGTCTGTAACTCCTACTCACAATTGTCGAAGGATAATGGAAAGTAATAGACAATTGAAGTCATCTTGAGTTGCAAAACAGTTGCTTGAGGTGTTCAAGGCAATACCATATTGGCCTGCTTCTGAGATCATATATATAATTAGGAGGGCATACAAGGTGATAGTGAAGAAAGGATAAGCTTATAAAGTAAAAGTATTTTTCCCACAAACTACTTCATGGGTCTATGAGAGACCACTATAGCAGAATAGGGAGCAACATGGCTAATCTTGAACAAGAGTACGCTAATAGTTATTTCACTTTAAGCACAACTTCGAGAAATGTGAGCTCAGTACCTGTCTTTCAAAGACTATTTGTATGCTTTGATGCCCTCAAAGAAGGGTTGCTTGATGGTTGTAAGAGGTTCATATGTGTTGATGCATGTTTCTTTAAGACCTTCCTAGGGAGCAGTTGATCAGTGCAACATGAAGGGATGAGACTGATCAGACGTTTTCATTGGCATGGGCAGTGATGGAAGGTGAAAACAACGATAGTTATGAATGGTTTTTCAAGGAATTGAAGAAAGCAACATGTGAGGAAGATGGAGAAGGTTGGACCATAATATCTGATGGAGATCAAGTTATTTTTTCTTCAACTAACTTTGTTTATGAAGTTGCCTAGTAAAAGTTATATGTAAATTTATCTCGTATTAATGTAGAGCATAATTTTCATGGTAGCAAAGGAGTTCCCTAAAGAAGAATATAGGAGGTGTGTCAGGCATATATTTGCCAACTAGCACAAATCCTACAAGGGAGATGAAATGAAGATGCTCTTCTGGAATGCTGCAAAGGCCTATAACCAGGCCGATTTTAATGATGCAATTACAGCTCTAAGGGAGGTTAACCAAGAGCAGCTGATGCTTTCCTGGCTGCTAATCCCAATCTTTTCTGTAGAGTATTCATCTGGACATTGACTATAAACAATGTCATTGTAAAGAACATGGCTGAAACCTTACATGCATATATAATCAATACTAGGGCAAAACATTTGATTTATATGTTGGAGGACATAAGAACAAATTTGAAGTTTACCAAAATGAATCCCATATCGTCAACTGTGACGCCCTTATCACAATCTACCCATCTACACCGAAACAAGGGTACACTAAAACTTACATACTCAAGCTCCCAAATATCCTCAATCTTCCCATAGTATGCTCTTGTGATGTCTACAAGATCCTTACCCTTTCCCACATATTCTTGTGTTGATGCAAGAACACTCACTCCACTATTTTGCATTGTACTCTTCTCATCTTGTCGGCTTGTGTAAAAGCAAAACCCATTGATATCATACCCTTCAAATGATGTTATGTTCGATTTAGGACCATAAGCTAACCATCTTAAGTTATCACTTACAGTATGAGATTGTCTAGACAACTCATTCATCACCTTACCTTTAACCACTCCACAAAAGTTCGACTTTGTTCATTCAGCAACCATTCATCTCGTTTATGTGGATTTTTTTGCTTCAATAAATCTAGGTGCTCGGTTAAATAGGGATGAACTTCTGTCATATGTTGTAGAACATATAAATGTGCTTGCTGGAAAGAATCACGGTCCACGCTCATGTATTTCTTACCTAGAGTACCCTTCCCTAATAGTCTACCTTCGTGCCGAGATATGGGAATTCCAATGGGTTCAACATCTGCCATATAGTCAATACAGAACTGGATTGTCTCACATGCAATTGTTCCTTCGACAATACTACCTTCAGGCCGATAACGATTCTTCATTCGTCTCTTATAAGTACCCATCTCTCGCTCCATCGCCCACATGTTTCGTTGAAAGACAGGACCACAAAGTTTAATCTCACGCACTAAATGAATGACTAGGTGAACCATGATGTCAAAGAAAGCTATCGGGAAGTACATCTCCATTTCACATAGAGTCACAACAATATCAGCTTGCAACTCATCCAAGATGTCCGGATAGATATCTTTTGAATTGATTGAATTAAAGAAGAGGCAAAGCTTGGTGATGACTTGCCTAACATGCTTAGGCAATACAGATCTGATGGCCACTGGTAACAGTTGTGTAAGCATAACATGACAATCGTGAGATTTCATACCTACTAACTTACAATCTTTCATGGAAACAAGATGACAAATGTTAGAGCTATATCCATGTGGTACCTTGACTCCTTTTAAAGATTCACAAACAACGATCTTCTCCTTCTTAGAAAGAGTGGTGCAAGACGGTGGTATATAGATACGTTTCCCCTTCTCAATTGGTTTTAACTCGATACGCCCACGAGCAGCCATGTCATTTCGAGCTTTCACTCCATCCTTAGTCTTATTTGGAATATTGAGTAATGTTCCAATTAGACTATCAAACACATTCTTCTCTACGTGCATGACATCAATGCAATGCCTAACATACAAGTGCTGCCAATATGGAAGTTCCCAAAAAATTGACCTCTTTGTATGATATACTCCATCTGGTGGAGGTACGTACGGTTTTCCGAAATCTGTAGTTATATTCTTAACTTGATCGTAGTACTCTTTTCCACTCAAAAACAAAGGGGTTTCCTATGCTCTGTTTTCCCATAAAAAGCCTTCTTCTTCCTTCGATATTGATGATTTTCATGTAGAAACTTCCGACCTCCCATGTACGCATATTTACCACTATGCTCCAACCAATCAGATTCAGTGTCATCCCTGCATACCGGACATCCCTTGTCAGTTTTCAGTCGGTATCCAGAAAGGTTACCATAAGCAGGGAAGTCATTAATTGTACAATACAACATAGCATGCATTTGAAACCAGGAGCTAGTAGCTGCATCAAACACCCGTACCCCAGCATTCCACAGGAGTTTCAAGTCTTCAATCAGAGGAGCCAAATACACGTCAATGTCATTTCCAGGTTGCTTAGGGCCCGAAATTAAGAGTGTTAACATAATATATTTGCTCTTAGTGGTAAGCCAAGGAGGAAGATTGTAAATTATCAACATTACTGGCCAACAACTGTGTTGGGTGCTTAAAGTTCCAAAAGGATTAATTCCATCGGTGCAAAGTCCTAATCTTAAATTTCTGGGCTCTTTACCAAAATCTGGAAAGGTTCGATCAATTGTTCTCCATTGGGGAGCATCAGCTACATGCCTAAGTTTGCCATCTTTCTTCCTGCCCTTTTGATGCCACAACATGTACTCCGCATCTTTTTTATTTGAAAAAAAACGTTTAAATTTTGGTATTATTGGTAAATACCATAACGTTTTTACAGGACTCCCTTTCTTGCAACCATTACCATTGTCTACGCACTTATATCGTGACTCACCGCACTTTGGGCATTCTTTTAATTCACTATACTTTTGACGGTACAAAATACAGTCCTTTCGGCATGCATGAATCTTTTGATAAGTCGTAGCTAATGGGCATAGTAGTTTCTTGCACTGGTATGTGGTGGTGGGAAGCTCATTACCTTGTGGCAACATTTGAGACAAAAGTTCTAATAAGGATGTGAAACTTTTATCACTCCACCCATTTCCAGCTTTCAATGTGTACAGTTTCAACACAGCTGATAAAAGAGAAAATTTAGAACAATTCGGGTATAAAGGTTTCTTGGAATTATCAACCATTCTCTGAAATATAATAGGACACTCCACAATATCTTCTTCAAGATCGTTCATCAGCCCATCAATAATATCACTATTATCAGGCTCTACATTATCATCCATATCAATATTTTCAGAGATTTCATCGTCATTTTTATCCCCAGTATCAATCTCAGCCCTATCTCTATCATTAGTTCCAAAAACCACGCTGGTACAAATATCATTATCACTCTCTCCATGCCATATCCACACATTATAATCTGATTTAAATCCTTTTAAAATTAAATGCTCTCGCAATTCATCTCTAGAATTCACCCTTTTACGATTTTGACATAAGGTACACGGACATACAAATTGATTATCCCCATGTCGTCTTTGATGTTCAACAGCACAACTAAGAAACTCCTCGAGTCGTTCAAGATAAACAAAATCACGCTTTCCATACATCCAACTTCGGTCCATAATCTAGTTAATACACGCGTATATGAATGGGTATCCACGTCAATGAAGTATAATAATCGCATTAAATGCACTTAACTATTTCATGTATTAAAAATTGACATTATTTAATGAGAAATTGATTTAGAATAAAGATATACCTTCAATTGGCAATCAAATAATTTTGTAAGGTCAAAGTAGAGAATCTTGGTGGAGAGATAACATGCAAATAAGGATTATTTTAACGGTTTAAACTTTATTAGATTATAAAATATATAAAAAAAAAAAAAGGTGTATTTTCTATTCTCGCATGATTCTCAGTCATCACTACTACAAAAAATCTCTTAGGACCTTAAATATGGAGTAATTGTTACTTGCTATTTATCTAGCCCATCAATCAATTTGAAAAATTACATCTTCATGATATCGTTTTTTACTGTCTTAGTACAAGAATTCATTTGTTACTGTTTTTTACTGAACCGCCGGCCAGACGCACCCTCACCCACCGCCGTCGCTTCGTATCGATTGGGCCTCCTTCGGGTATGTTCCTTGGTAATAGGTACTTCTTATTTGTTCCTGATTTCATTTTAATTTTTTAGGGTTTATAGGAAATTCAATTTGTGCTTAATGATTGAATTAAGATGTTGTATGTTTTTGTCGTTGTTATTTAAAGAGAAATATATCATAATTGTTGTTGTGATTCAAGTATTACACTTAATTTTGTTAGGACTTTGATAATCAGGGTAGATCAATTTAGGGGTTCTAAATTCCCTTACTCTCTCCGTTTTCCAGGAATTTCATCTCAGTATCATAAGTAGGACTAGAATTTGGCAAATCTACAAGAATGCTCTTCTTTAGAAGTACTTTCGTACACTCCAGTCGAATCTCTGTCAGACTCATTCAAGTGGTAAGTTTACTTGTTAAATTGCGGTTGTATTTCGAGAATTTTGCAGATAGGTCTGTTCTTTAATTTGCTTATGTTAATTTGTTTCTGACGATTGTTGTTGAAACGGTACCCTGTGTTATTGCAATGAATACTCCTATCATTTTTATATACCTGGTAATTTTTTTTAGGATCGAGGACAATGGTTTTTTAAATTCAATCAGGTTGGTGTATGATGTTATTGCTATATGGAATTATGTTTGTCTCTTCATCTTTTATCTTCTTTTGATATAATTGTTTTTAGTAAACTTTATAGGTTGTACAATGGATCCATTTGATCTATATCGTTAGTGTTGGTACATCAATCATCAATTTTTGTGTGGCCCTTTTGCCCTTCTCATAGCACAAACTATAATGTTGTTAAGTTGGCTACCTGCTGCCACAAAAAATACCAGATACATTTCTTCAGACACTAGATTAGATGGGTGTTTGTTTCTAAACAACACCTTTTTATTGCATTTTTTTTTCGATAGCAAGCCTTCATTCTTTCATTACTGCACACTATTTCCAAGGTGTAATTGTCTCACAAACCCGTATGTTTCTCGTGCATATTTCATTTTATTTTTCATATACTGGTAATAAGGAAGACTGAAGAGTTTAACGATGAATTTCCATTAGTCTTCCTTTATTTGCTTTCATTTGATTGCTACTTAATAGTGAAATGTTGATATTTTGTCCAAATAAAGCATTCGTTTTACTCTCTAAAGCTTTCATTTTGCAGGAAGTGGGATTTAAAGAACTTGAAGAATACAGAGTACTAGTAAAGCAAAAAGGTTTATCATTTTTTACTCTTGTGCACCAATAATGTAGGATAAATCTAGTACTAATGTTTGATTTAGTTGCTCTTATCGGCTAATTCCTTGTCCTCTTTAGGAAGTTCTGTAGGATAGTTGGAAAGTGTTGTAGAGCTTGTGAAATTACTAGAGAGTAAGTGACCTACAACTCTAATAACTTATACGGAGTATGTTTTGTCAAGTCTCGATAATTTTAATTGCTTGAAAGCCTCAAGGTTATAAATTGTTTGAAAAAAAATGCATTCATTGTAGTCTAATTAGATAGCTATTAGATATGTTAGGTGATCCTCTCTTTAGCTGCTGCTTAGTCATGGTAGAATCATTGTCTTGCTTATTTGGGATGGGTATAAGTATACATAAAATAACGCTTAACTCTAGCTTAGTGAAAAACAGAAAGTAATTTGAATCCTTTTGAAAAACTTGATCATCGGAATTGTTTGAGGGACGACTTGTGTTTTTGTTGTGGTTACAGCTTGCTTAACATTTTGATTGGAACACTAACCGTTCTATTATATCTACTAATAGCCCCTGAAATTGTTTCTGAACATCCTTACAACAACATTTTTGACTAGTGAACACTAGGAGTAATTCTCTTAGGACCTTAAATATGGAGTAATTGTTACTTGCTATTTATCTAGCCCATCAATCATTTTGAAAAATTACATCTACATGATATCGTTTTTTACTGTCTTAGTACAAGAATTCATTTTTTACTGTTTTTTTTCCTTCGTGCAGGGGCAATGCCATTGATTCCACTTCGAGTTTGGGTATTAGATGATTTCAACGAAGAAGTTATCTTGGAGTGTTGTTATTTCGCTAGATTTGCTCCTTTTGTAATTGCGGTTTAGTTGATATGAATCTGAAATATCTTTAAGATTGGTTGATTTAGAAAGTTAATGGGGATGATGTAATTTGATATTTGTGAAGTCTTAGTAATAGAAATTTTTGAATAAAATTATGCAGATCTCGATTTTTTTATTGTAATTTTTTTTTGTTTTTAAATAAACTTAAGAAACCGGTTTTAGTCAACAAATGGTTTCAAAGATTAGATAAAAGAAACTGGTTTTTGCCAATAACTGGTTTCTAAGCCTTCATTGATTTTGTCTCCTTCACTAATCAAAGAAACCAGTTTTAGCAACAACCAATCTCTTTGATATAACCAAAGAAACCAGATTTAATAACCAGTCTCTTTGGCTAAGACACCTATGAGCTAGAGACCGGTTATAAACTGGTTTCTTAAGCCTTTTTTGACCGGTCTCCTTGGATGTTTTTGTAGTAGTGTGGGTAGGCTGCTAGATGTTCTATTTCATACGCCGTATTATACATCTCATCTATATGGTATTAACAGTAATTATGTAAGACCAATCACCAAATTATTAAGATGCAATTATCATTCCATAAAATATATCCTTATAATAGAAAGCATTCCTACTAATAGAAAGCATTCCTACTAATACGAAATATCCATTAATCAATCGCAACCAAATCTCTTCCCTAAACCCTTCATTTTTAACCTAACTACAAATCCCTCTGATTTCCCATTTCCTCTCATTTTTTTTGTTAGGGTTTTACTACAATCATCACCAGAATCGTATTAAATTGAAAGAAAAGACGAGACCTAGTCCGGCTAATTAACTCAAAATCGTATTAAATTGAAAGAAAAGACGAGAGTTTTATATTGTTAAAACTTACAGATTTTGGTGAGGGCGATTGTGGTAGACGACTTGTGCTGGTGACGGCGGATTGGGGTGGTCACGGGTGGTGACAGCAATTGTAGTGAAGGGGACGATTGTAGGCGCGCGATTGTTGTACGTGACAGCAAATTTTGGTGAGGGCGATTGTGGGAGACGACTTGTGGTGGTCGCGGGTGGTGAAGGGGAGGCCGGCGCTTGGTGGTGAAGGGGAGGCCGTCGCTTGGTGGTGAAGGGGATGGAAAGGGCGGGTGTGAGAACGAGGGTATTATGCGTGCGGTTGTTTGAATTGAGAAGTTAGGTTTTGCTTATTATTTGAGTAGTGTACGTGTTAATGTGTTATGCTTGACATTGCTTATTATTTGAGAAGTAGTGTACGTGTTAATGTGTTATGCTTGACATCGGATTTAGCAAAACCGATGCAACACAAATCAATTAATATCGACTTCAAATAACCGATGTTAATGATCGATGTAAATAATAATAAATAAATAAAAGTAACATCGGTTTCAGCAAAACCGATGAAACATAAATAAATTAATATCGGTTTTCAAATAGCCGATGTTAATGACCGATGTAAATAATAATAAAAAAAATATATATATCATTTTGTTTTTAAAACCGATGTCAATAACTAACGTTAGGCTATTTACATCGCTTTTATTAAAAAGTGATGTTAATAAGGCGATGTCAATGGCACTTTTTCTACTAGTGGGTAGACACAAGTGTTTGAGCTATCACTTGACGATAAACTTACGAACTGTTATAAATCGTTCCGCGTACCAAACATGCGACCCAATCATCAGTGGGTGGTTGGCGGAAGGAGTAGAAATGAAGTATTTACAGAGCCCCCACTTTGACTGGGACTTGGACAAGGCAAAAGTCAAAGTATAGCCATCATGTCAATCGAAGATTACAACCTGACAACTATGGCGACGCGAGGCGGTTCAAGGGGTCTAAACAAAGGATTTATCATCGGGAACATTTTATAGTCTGTCGACCATCGGGGAGGGTCGTTTAAAGTCCGTTAGACTACGTATAAAAGCTCGCCAGCCATAAGAATGAGTCATACTTGAGGCATCTTCTTATTTGGGATAAGGTGCGCGATAAGGCTCGCCAGCCGTCGAGTGGGGTGCGCTATGAGGTTCGCCAGCCATTTGAGTGGGGTGCGTTATGACGCTCGCCAACCGCGAATAGGGCTGCGTTATGAGGCTTGCCAGCCGTTGAAAATGGGGTGCATTATAAGGCTCGCCAGTCGTCATATGTGAGAATCTGTCTGTCCCTGTCTTAGGAAAACTCTCGTTGGGGAAACATATATTGAAAGGAATTTGCAAAACTTGATATATGGAAGTCTCTGTCAGGATCGAATCATTCCGGGGAATCTGCTCGGTTGAGGCGAGCAAAACCCTTGTAATAAAAGATAGGTCCACACATTGTATGTCCGAAAGGTGGGTCCCTGCTGGGATAATAACATCATGTGACGATTTTGAAGCTTGTCAAAGCGCGAGATATACGGAAGACTCTGTCAGTGTCGAATTATTGTGGGAAATCTGCTTGGTTGTGGCGAGCAACATCCTGATGATGAAAGATGGGCCCACGGATTGTATGTCCGTGATAAGCATTTAATTAGTCACATTTTTCCTCTCATTTTCGTCCCCATTTTGGTCCGTTTACACGGATTTGCGTGCCCTTGATTGCATTTTGCTCCCCGATTTCCCGTGCTATGAATATCGATCTTAATTTGTAGGAGTTAAGGCGGAAATGAAGAAATCGGAGCATAAAGGTCTTGCATGAGTCGGGATTCGAAGATGAAAAGAAGAATGAGGAAAGGAGCCTTCAGGTGGCGCAGGCCGGTCCTCTGGCCGGCGGCCGGCCACCCGGCGCAGACAACATGCCCACAAAGGAAAGAAGAAGAGAAAGAGAAGAAATGGCCCAGGTAGCGCCGACCGGTTGACCGGCGGCCGGTCGCCTACCCGGCCTGCACTACATCAGTAAGTGCTTGGGAAGTCATTTGTGCTCCAGGCCGGTGGGGGACCGGCGGCCGGTCACCCGGCTGGGAACACATTTCCATACTTAGAAGAATTTTTGAGGACAATGAAAATAAAGCTACTGATGTGCTCCCGGCCGGCCAGACGACCGGCGGCCGGTCGACCGACCAGGAACACAACACTGCAAAATTCGCCTTCTCTTCTATTTTCTTTCCTAATTTCGAGATACCTATATATACCCTTCCCCTAATATTTTGTAAGCAGCTTTTCATTATCTTTTAGCACAAAACCCTAGATAATTTGTAACCTCTATTAGCCACTAATTACTCTCCTAATCGTTCCCTAATTAAACTTAATTTCTCATTTCAAGTTGGTAGATCTAGTCTTTCCTAGTAGAATTATCATAGTTTTGGGTTTGTATTGAGGATTTTGGGGTGAAGACATTCTCCCTATTCACTAATACAAGCTTGTTGGTATAAATTTCTCATCTTTTTGTTATTTATACAATTTTTTTTCATTTCTAGTTTATTGTTTATCATTTGATTGTTATAATTATTCATTTCCTTAGCATGATGTTCATTTCACTATTCATTGCCTCTAGTTGTTTGATTTCCCTTAGAATGAGTGAGTAGATTCCCTTTAGGGTTTAGGGGGAGCCTAAGGGAGGATTATGTGGGATAATTAGTCGGGTAATTAGTAGATTTGTGGTAATAGTTTGGGTATTACCCATATGCACACTAGGTGTTTGATGAAATGTGTAAACGAAAGTTGCCCATTTTATCAAGTATCGTTTGATTATCTCTTAAGCGACGGTGGTAGAGATGATTAGACTAAGTGTTTATATGGGTGATTTGAGACAAATGCGATAGCTTTGTTGATGATTATTAATTGTTGAGACATTAGCAATTAATCCTACTCGAATTTATTACCCATTTGCTAATTACTAGACTAACCCATTAATCCCCCTAAGGTGAACCCTTTACCTTAGTTTTTCCCTTAATTGTCTTCCTCTTGTTATTTAGTGATTACTTGCTTTTACTAGTTTTTAGTGAATTTTCCAATCCAACTCTTATTAGGCTAGAATAGGATTCATTCAAACTTGTAGTTGAACCCTCCATCCTTGTGGTTCGACCCCGACTTCCGTTATCGCATTAGTTGGGTTTTATAAATTGTTTTTGCTTGAGCGGTACGCGACAAACCGCTCATCAAATGGCGCCGTTGCCGGGGATGGCGTAAGGAAACTCGTAGTTTGTTTTGTGTCTTTGATTTAGCCAAGTTACTTGTTGTTTTTGTTGGTATTTAGTTGTTAGATTATTTGTAGAGTGCCTTGCATTATTGTCTTTCCCTAGTGTGCTAGTGTGCCCCAAAAAACACTAGGAGTCTAACTTGTTTTTGAGTTGCTTTTGAGTGCATGCCTAGGGGTGAAGGGTTGTTCTTGAGCCATCCGGAGCCCGAAAGGTTATTTTGGACTCTTCGAGCTAATACACTTGCTCGGTTTAGGAATTCAAGAAGGGTTAGCCATCTACAAGCCAATACTTCAATCGCTTCTACATCCACTCCAACAATCGATCACCTACAAAACAACACCATTGAACCCATATTCGACAACCCCTTCTACAATACATTACAAAATACACCACCAAATTCACCACCTACAATACCTCAACAACAAAATCAACCACAAATGACGACTTTACGTGACCGTAACCGACCCAACCATGATGATACCCAATCTCCAATAAATTTCGGTGTCTTGGCCCCAAATAACTTTGAGATACACCCAGCTCAAATGAGTTCGATTGAGCGGGATAGATTTGGAGGTCTTCCCGATGAAGATGCTCATGCCCACTTTAGGAAATTCAAAAGTAGAGTGGGAATCATGAAGAGGAATGGTGTGCCCGAAGAAACCCTTTGTCAAATGTTGTTCCCATTTTCTCTCAAAGATCGGGCGGAGAGGTGGTTGAATAACCATGCTCTAAACACTTTTACTACTTGGGATGCCCTAGCTAAGGAGTTTCTAAGCAAGTACTACCCCGCCTCCAAAACGGCGATGCTAAGAAATGAGATAACAACCTTCCAACAAGAGGATGGAGAATCCTTGGGAGAAGCATGGGATCGGTTCATTGATCTACTTGCCCGTTGCCCTCATCATGGCATTGCGGATTGGTATGTCACTCAAACATTCTATCAAACTCTCCTCCCTCAAACCAAGGCTATGGTGAATGCTTCCGCGGGGTGGAGTTTTGATCATTTGAATGACCAACAAGGGGCGGCATTGATTAAAAAGATGGTTGAATCGGAGTCTAGCTATGGTACTAGTACTAGAGGAAATAGCTTGAGGAGGAGTTCTAAGTACCCAAGTGAGAACTTTTCAAATGCGGATACCAATGCCAAGATTGATTTGCTCACACAAACTTTTACTAAGGGTTTTGCCGAGCTTCAAAAGGCTCAAAATAAAAGTCAAGGCCATCATGTGAATGAAGCTAGTGGGTCTTATGCACCTCCCATGGTGGAAGCTTATCAAACCCCTACTTGTGAAATTTGCAATGGGTATGGACACACCTTTGAAGTTTGTGGGAACAATGTATCTTATAACAATGAAGGACGAAATGACTACCAACATGTGAATTCATTTCAAGGAGTCAACAACAACCCACGGCCCTCAAGGCCTCCATTCCAAAGTCAAGGAGCTTACAACCCAAATTCCAATTTCTATCATCCAAGTTCGAAATTTCACCCAAACATGAGTTACAAAAGCCAAAATGTGTTAAACCCTCAACACACACAAGCTCAACCTTCCAACCCTCCGGGTTTTTCCCAACCTAGAGGAGGAGGTCAATTTTCAAGAGGAAACTATAACAATCAATTCAACAACTCTCAACAAGGTCAAGGATCAAACCAATTCCAAAATCAACACTTCAATGATCAAGGTTACAATAACCAAGGTAACTTCCAAAACCAAGGTAATTGGAATCAAGGTCAAGGAAATTGGAATCAAAACCAAGTGAACCCAAACTTTAACAACCAAAGCCAAGGTAATTTTTACCAAGGCAACCAAAACAATAAAGCAAGTTAAGGGGTTCCCGATCAATCTTTCCAAGGCCAAGGGTCAAATTTCAACAACAATCAAGGGTCAAATTTCAATGGTCAAGGTTCAAGGGGGCAACAAGGAAATTTCAATAACAACCAACAAGGAAACTTTAACAATTAAAGAAGCAACAACCAAGGTTCAAGTAGTCGAAATGACTATGCATTTGCCCTCCCTTTAACAAACCAACCTCATCAAGACAATGAACCTTCAATGAGTGAAGTTTTGCAACTAGTCAAAAACATGGAGATCGAAAACAACTTGGCTTTGCAAAATGTCACTAATGCTCACAAGAAAGAGGTGAGAGAATTGGAAGCTAGGTTAGCTTCTCAAGCTTTGAACAACCCTCAAAGGCCTCCGGGAGGTCTACTTGCTCAAGGGAAAAGCTCCAAGGATGCTTCATCAAGCCACTACGCATGTGCGGTAACTTTAAGAAGTGGACTTGTGCTTGATAACCCCTACATGGATATGATGAATGATGAGATTCCAAATGATGAGCATGTTGAGGAGGGTGATGAAACCGAAGAGCCCATTTTGACTCCTACCTTGGAGTTAAAAGATGATGGCAAGGGTGAAGATGATCAACCCAAAGAGGGAGAAGATGGGTATATCGAAATTATGCCTTATGAGGAGGAGATGAACAAGGATGCCGATGATGAAGGAGTAGAGGTACAACCAATAGCAAGAGCTAAGGTAACCAAGAAAACTCCCATTCCAAAGGTATCTTTTAGTTCTCCACTTGTTGTTTCCGATATCCCCTACCCCTCTAGAGCATTGAAAACTAAGGAAAACTTCAAGTTCATCCAATTTAGAAAAATGCTTGAGGGACTTGAAGTGACCTTACCTTTCACCGATGTTATATTAAACATGCCCACTTACTCAAAATTTCTAAAAGACATCTTGACTCACAAGAGGACTTTGGGTACCCAAGATGTTATGATTATGGAGGCGGAGTGTAGTGCTCTCCTCATTAATCCTAACTCTTTCAAAATGCCAAAAAAGCTTGGGGACCCCGGAAGTTTCTCTATCCCTTGTGTTGTAGGGGGAGTCATGATTTCAAGGGCATTATGTGACAATGGTGCAAGTGTAAGTGTCATTCCCTTAACTATTGCTAAAAGAATTGGACTTGATAGTTTAACCCACACTTCTATGACTCTCCAACTAGCGGATAGGTCCGTTAAGCAACCTTTGGGTGTGCTTGAGGACGTACCCGTTAAAGTTGGCAAATTTTTGATTCCCACGGATTTCGTTGTCCTAGATATCCCGGAGGATAGCCACACTCCCATCATCCTCGGTAGGCCCTTTTTGGCTACCGGAGGAGTCCTCATTGATGTGAGGGACGGGCGGCTAACCTTTAGGGTGGGGAACGAAACCCTTGAATTTAATCTTCCTCATCTAGTGAAGGGACCAATGTTTCACAAAGCTTGCTCGGTAGAAGTCATTGAAGAAGTGGTTGAAAGGGTGCATGAAGAAGAGAAATGTGAAGAAGAAGCTCTACAAGTGGCACTCCATGATGAGGAGATGGGAGATGACCATGAGGTAGATGATGACTCTTGAAGAAGGTGGAGGGCCTTCTCCCTCCAAAGGTACAACTAAAGCCCTTACCTCCCTCACTTAAGTACTCTTTTTTAGGTGAGGGAGAGACTTATCCCGTTATCATCAACGCTAATTTGAGTGAAGGCCAAGAACTTGAACTTTTGAAAATCTTGAAAACTCATAGGGGCTCACTTGGATATAGCATTGATGATATCAAAGGCTTAAGTCCTAATCTTTGCATGCACATGATTGTCTTGGAGGAGGGTAGCAAACCTAAGGTAGATGGGCTACGTAGGTTGAACCCTAAGATGGCGGAAGTGGTGAAAAATGAGGTAATGAAGTTGATAGAGGCCGGGATAATCTACCAAATAACCGATAGCTCTTGGGTGAGTCCCGTCCATGTAGTGCCCAAAAAAGGAGGGGTAACTATGGTGGAACAAGAGGATGGGACTCTCTTAGCTTCTAGACCCGTGACCGGGTGGCGGATGTGCATTGACTATCGCAAATCAAATGCCGCCACCCTCAAAGACCACTACCCCATCCCCTTTATTGACCAAATGCTTGAAAGGTTAGCGGGACATTCTTACTATTCATTTCTAGATGGTTATTCCGGGGTTTTTCCAAATCCCCATACACCCGGAAGACTAAGAGAAGACCACATTCACTTGTCCCATAGGAGTTTATGCTTATAAGAGGATGCCCTTTGGGCTTTGTAATGCTCCGGGGACGTTCCAAAGATGTATGACGGCAATTTTTGCCGATTTTCTTGAGAAGAGTATGGAGGTCTTCATGGACGACTTTAGTGTCCATGGAGACTCATTTGATCTTGGGTTATTGAATTTGTCGAATGTTTTGCAAAGATGTGAGGAGCACAACCTCGTCCTCAATTGGGAGAAATGCCACTTTATGGTGGAGGAGGGGGTTGTGCTTGGCCACATCGTGTCTAAGAGAGGGATAGAAGTTGATATGGCTAAGGTTTCGGTGATATAAAACTTGTCACCCCATACAAATGTGAAGGGAGTGAGAAGCTTTCTAGGCCATGCGGGCTTTTACCGACGTTTCATCAAAGATTTTTCTAAAATAGCCAAACCTTTAACTTCTATTCGTCTCAAGGACACCCCATTTGTATTTGATGAATTTTTATTGAGTGCTTTTTGTAGGTTGAAGAAGGACCTTGTGACGGCTCCCATAATCCGCTCACCGGATTGGAGCCTTCCCTTCGAAGTTATGTGTGACGCCTCCGATTATGCGGTCGGGGCGGTGCATGGCCAAGTTGTGGACAAGAGGCACCATGTAATGTACTACACAAGCAAAACTCTTGATCAAGCCCAAGTCAACTACTCTACGACGGAGAAGGAAATGCTAGCCATTGTTCATGCCGTGGAAAAATTCCAGCAATACTTTGTTGGTTCTAAGGTTGTGGTATACTCGGATCACTCCGCCTTGAGACAATTGTTAGTGAAAAAAGATGCAAAGCCAAGGCTCTTGAGGTGGGTTCTTTTACTTCAAGAGTTTGACTTGGAAATTAAAGACAAGGCGGGGTCGGAGAATGTTGTTGCCGACCACCTATCTAGATTGACTACCGAAGATCATGGGTTGAAGGATGAGAGTGGCCCGATCAATGAGTGGTTGAGAGAAGATAGTTTGATGATGATAGGTGGTAAATCACCATGGTTTGCGGACTTGGCAAATTTGATTGTGAGCGGGTTCATTCCGGAGGAGTTGGATGCTAGGGCTAGAAGGAAGTTGAAGCATGACTCAAAACGCTATTTTTGGAATGACCCACATCTTTTTCGCAAGTGTGGTGATGGCATGTTTCGAAGATGTGTTCCTAGGGAAGAAGGCATGGAGATAGTCGATAGAATTCACAACTCGGCCTATGGGGGCCACCTTGGTACATCTTGCACCATTGCAAAGGTGTTACAAGGTGGTTTCTTTTGGCCATCTATGTTCAAGGATATCCACTACTTTGTCAAATCTTGTGATCGATGTCAACGAACGGGGAATATAAGTCAAAGAAATGAGATGCCCCTTCAAAACATTCTTGAGATTGAGCTTTTCGATTGTTGGGGAGTTGATTTCATGGGACCATTCCCAAACTCTTGTGGGAATGAGTACATTTTGGTTGCGGTGGACTATGTGTCCAAATGGATTGAAGCCGTAGCTACCCCAACAAATGATGCTAAAGTTGTTATCAAGCTCTTCAAAAACACCATCTTTCCAAGATTAGGGACCCCGAGAGTGGTGATTAGTGACGGAGGTTCGCACTTTAGGAAGAGCACTTTCAAGATCTTGCTTTCTACCCATGGTGTCACTCACAAGACCGCTCTTGCCTACCACCCTCAAACAAGTGGGCAAGTGGAAGTCTCAAACCGTCAAATAAAAGCCATCTTGGAGAAGACCACTAGCAAAGGTAGAAAGGATTGGTCCCAAAAGCTCCCCGATGTTCTATGGGCCCTTTGCACCGCCTTCAAAACTCCCCTCGGCACAACTTCCTACAAGCTTGTCTATGGCAAAGCTTGTCACTTGCCAATCGAGTTGGAGCACAAGGCATGGTGGGCCTTAAAGGAAATGAACTTTGACATTGATATGGCCGGAGAGCTACGTTTCCTCCAAATGAGTGAACTTGAAGAACTAAGACTTGATTCCTACGAGAGCTCAAAGATTTACAAAGAGCAAACAAAGAAATGGCATGACGCCAAATTGGTTGATAAAGATGTAAAAGTGGGTGATCAAGTCTTACTCTATAATTCTAGGGTCAAGTTGTTTCCGGGGAAGCTACGGTCGAGGTGGTCGGGTCCTTTCAAAGTTATCGACATATCACCACATGGAGCTTTCGAACTTTGGAGTGAATAAGGTGGTAATTTCAAAGTAAATGGGCATCGAGTGAAGAGATACTTCGATGGATACGAGAAGGGAATGGTTGAAGTGCTCTTCCTTGGGGATCCACTTCCCGAGGAAGAGTCTTGTTTGTAATTTCTTGTGCATTGTTAGGTTTGGTGGAGTCCCTCAATAACCACCAATTTTTTTGTATATAGCATGCATATTAGGAGTAGTTGTGAAGATTTGAGATTGTGTACTCGGGTTTTTCGTCTTTGGAGGAAGTTTTAGGTAGGTTTGAAACACTTGTAGTCGGGTTTGGATCGAAACCGTGTCTTTGGGAATTTGTTGGTTGGGTCGAGATTCTTGGTGACTTGGGGTTTTTATTATGAATTGAAGATGGAGGGAATAAGGGAGAAGTGTTCTAGGCCGGTGGACCGGCGGCCGGTGGACCGGCGGCCGGTGTGCCGACCGGCCCAGAGCACTCCAGTAGCAAGTTATTGAAAAGTGAAGATTGAAGTCCAGGTATTCCAGGCCGGGAAGCCGGCGGCTGGTGTGCCGACCGGCCTGGAACACATATTCATGGAAGATGGATTTTTGGAAGATTTTGACTTGAGTTCTATGCCGGTGGACCGGCGGCCGGTCTGACAACCGGCCCAGAGCACCAAATAATTGAGCAATTTGAACTTGAATTTTTTGAGCTGTATTCCCAGCCGGTTGACCGGCGGCCGGTGTCTTCAAAAACCAAAAATCAAAAAAATTTGACTTGGGTTCCAGGCCGGTCGACCGGCGGCCGGTACCCCGACCGGCCCAGAACACATCCGAGAGCCTTATTTCACTCGTGAGCCTCATTTTTTCCTTCATTCTTCTTCATTTCTTCTTCTTTCTTTCTCTTTTTACTTTCAAAACCCCACAAAAAACTTCACAAAAACTCACTAAAATCACCACAAAACTCAATCAATCCAACATTCAACCCCACAAATAACCCACTACATCACCCAAATTCGTCCCACAACTCAAAAACCTCATTTTTCCCTAATTTTTTTCCCTCTTTCAATTGACTATTTCAAAAAAAAAAAAATCACCATGGCTCAACCACCAAGGAAAAGAAGAAGGGCTCAGCTTGAGGCGGAATTGGAGGCTAGACTTCAGCAAGTAACGGCGGGAATGGGTCCGGATGACGACTTTCCCGATATCGTCTTCGTTAGCGAGATTGCGAGAGGTAAGTTTCAATGTCTAAAACGCCGAAACCTTCCCCATTTCCGCTTCCTTTGTAGGAATACTATGCGAAATTTCGGCCTCGATACGGTCACCCTTGAGCTTTTTAAAGGTTTGGGTATGGGGGAACTTTACGGTCAACACTTCCGTACTTACCCCCGTCTTACATGGGAGTTTTTAAGTTCCTTTAGTCATGAGAAATATCGGAACACGGGCATGGTCAAGATAGTTTCTTTTCGCCTTCTAAATACTGCATTTAACCTTCCCCTTGAAAAATTTTGTAAGGTTTTGGGGGTTAAATTTCACAAGTCTTATAAAGTCCCCGAAACCTTTAATTTGAATGATGTGCAATCTCGGGGATGGAGGTTGAGAAGGGGGCTAAGAAACCGGCAAATGCTTGCCACAATGCCCCTATTCGAATTTGGCATCGCTTTATGGGTTGGTCTTTGTTTGGGCGGGAGGAGTGTCATAATTTTCGGGCCGATGAGCTCTCAATTTTGGCGGCTTATTTGTTTCAAAAGCCGAGTAAATTTGGGGTCAATATTGGTCACCATGTCGCTCTCCACTTTCAGAAAATTTCCAATGATCCATTTAGCCCTACCGGTATCCATGTTGGGGGAATTGTTACCAAGATTGCCCATGCCCTTTGTAAGAATGCTCTAGATGAGCGAAATTTGAGGTGTTTGGGGGGATGTTCTTTGTTGACGGAGGACTACATTACATCGAAGCTTGAGTGGGTAGTGAAGCGTGTTGAGGACGGGAAGATATATTGGAGGGTCCGAGGGGTCAACTCTATTCCCCTCCCGAATAGTGCGGCAATGAAAGTTGTTCCCGATAGTGCGCACTATCTCCTCCCCCTAGAGGAGGAGAACCCTCCACCACCAGTTGAAGATAACCCGGAAGATCAACTAGCTCCAATTACCGCTTTTAGGCGAGATCCCACTGCCCCCGTCACTACCTACAGGAGAGAGCAGCAAGGCCCCACTCCCACTTCCATGCCTTATGTGAACCCCTCCTTTTTCCATCAACAACAATGGCGTCCTTGGCCTAATTCATCCCAACCCGAGGCATCCACTTCCACCACTCCTAGTTACCCACCTTTGGATCCTTCTTTGATTCAGTTCATGGCCGATATGAATTTGGCCTCCGAGGCGGCGGCTACGGATAGAGAGGCGGCGACTAGGGAAAGAGAGGCGACAGCTAAGTGGCGAGAGGAGGAAGCTAGGGAGAGAGCTCTTTTGTCGCAGAGGATGGATAGGATGTATTATGACTTGACTCTTGGCCAATTCCCCTTCTTACGATAATTGGTGTAGGGAGGGGTATAGGGAGCCAGTTGACCCACATCCGTCCTATTTCATGTGGCCAGAGGGTGGGTATGACCAGGGTTCTAGGGTGTTCGGGGATTTCAGTGTTCAGCATGACTACTATTCTTCTGCGCCGGTTTTTGCTCAGCCGGTAGTTGATGAGGAGGAGGTGGACCTCGAGACTGCGGCACAGAATGCCGAGTGGTTTGACAGGATGGGTCCCCGGTTCGAGATTGTGGAGGGTGGCGGTTCTGGCTCGGGAGCCAGGGATGTAGATGCGACCTATACTGAGGCCGGTAGTGGCCATTTTGATACTACATCCTCTGACTTCACTGGATACTCCTGAGGCGGTACACCCTTGAGTTTGATCCCTTTTAATCCAAATCTTCATCATGTTTATATTTTTGCATGCATTTAGATACTTGTATTATATCCTAGTTTAGTTCTCCATTTAGTTGCATTCATTTAGGCTTGCATTAGAATTTAATTTTGTAAAATATCGTCACATTTTTAGCCTTGCATCCATATAGCGTAGTTGCATTTTGTTAGGTGTCATTTTTAGACTTTCCCGTGGTTGGTACCCCCATGAGGGGCGTGCATTTATGCATTTTACCGCCACGACGAGACTCTGATATGGCACACTAGACTTTCTTGTGGGAGGTACCCCCATGAGGGGCTTGCATTTATGCACCTTACCACCACAACGAGACTCTAGATTAGCATATAGTGTAGTTTGCATTTACTTAGATCATGCACTTGTATTATATCATTTTGCATTTAGCTTTAGGAATTTTATTTAGTTCATGCATTTCATTTAGAATTAGTTCTTTTGCATAACTAACCCTCTTGTATATATTGTTCATATTGTGAATATTCATCAAAAATCAAAAACCCCAAAAACAAGTTTTTATTTTTCAAAATATTTAAAACCCAAAAACATGTTATTTGTTTTGAATTCACCCCTCACACCATGTAAATACTAAGTGTGGGGAGGGAATTCCCAAAAAAAAAGAAAAACCCAAAAAAAATTGTTTTGTTTTCCTTTTCTTTTTTCCCCTCCTTTCATATTTGAGTCACTTACTCGGGGACGAGTAAGACTTAAGTGTGGGGAGGATTTTATTTCTTTTGTATATATCGTTGATTTTTGAAAAAAAAAAAGTTGAAAAATGCCTAAAAATCGAAAAATTTGAAAATTTTCCAAAAAAATATATGTTTAGATTAGTTTGTATATAGTTTATTTTGTATATATTGCCGTGTGTTTCTTTTTATCTCCATCCATAGGTGCGCCCCACATCATAAGAGGCACGAAAAAGGGAAAATGAAGACGCTTTGGTGAGATCTTTCCTATTTCTCTTCTCCCTTATCTCCTTTCCTTCTTACTTGAGGACGGGATGTGTTGATGACGATGGTGTGAATTTTGTTGATTGGCGTGTGTGCCACTTGTGTGCTGTTAGGAGATAGCATTAGCTTATGTGTCATATAGTCGGTTAGAGCATGTGCATTTAGGTTGTATATATGCTAGATTGCATCATGGCATATAGTTGCATTTAGAAAAATGATTTAATAATTGTCCTTTTGGAAAACTTGTTGAATGTGCATAGTCCCTTTTTGCTACTTTTTTATTCATAAAGTGTTCATCTTAATCGTGGAATTTTAGACGCCCTGGGTTGTGCATATCTAGTGAGTTTTGACCCGTCTACTAATGCCGAGTCACGAGTTTGCGCTTATTCCACCTCGACAACCTCAATTGATGTGAATATTCCGATGGTAGAAAGGATTCTTAGGTGACCGTTCTTGCTATGCAACCAACCATGATTCATTGTTCTTCCACTTTTGCTCAACAAAGGAAACAAATCAAACAAGCTGAAAATATTGAGTCAATTATCATCTTTTCTTGTTTTCGTCGAGGAAATGCAAAACGGAACTTCTAGGGATTCTAGTGGACCCTTATCTAGGGTCCCTTTCGATGCCACTACGGTGGGGATACCCCTATTGTTGGTTCCGACCGCGTGTCCTTGACGGAAACCGTGCGCTTTCATGCAAAAAATTGCAAATCAAAATGCAACTCAAAAAGAAAAAAGAAAAAAAAAAAGAAAAACAAAAAAGAAAGCAAAGTGTTGAAATGAAAATCTTGCAAGCAATTAGACTCAAATATCCTTTTCCTTTAATCCATCTTGGATCATTCGCCTTTGTGTTGCATAGTGAGACGGGACGACCCTTGTGTCTCATTTATTTGAGAAACGTGAATTCCATATGCTATTGTGCTTAATAAAGTCACGAGGATTTCATTTCCATCTTCCATTTTATCGCTTTTGACCAAGCAAATAGTAGACGGGGTTCAAAATTATCATTAGACTTGCACCGCTAGGAGGCGAATATTTTTCCATGCTTTATGATATTAGTGGCTTATAAGGATCATGCATTATTTGGACGGTTTTCCTTTTAGATATTTCCGTCACATGGATGAGGCATGTGATTTTTCTTTTGTTAGATGCATCTTTGTCGTGTTCTTACGTGTTTTTAATTTGGATGCGTCACGATTTTGAGCAAGCCCCTACTTGCCTTGCAAGGAGGTACTCTACCTCATGAGTATCTCGTTGTGTGTTGAAGGGACGGAGGAGGCCCGTTAATTGCCTACCGTCGGATATTATTAGTAGTTTAGGTAGTAGCCTTAGTATTAGTGTAGTGTTGAATAAGGGTACTTATGGGTCTCGAATCTTGTTTACTTACTCGAGGACGAGTAAGTCTTAAGTGTGGGGAATTTTGATAAGCATTTAATTAGTCACATTTTTCCTCTCATTTTCGTCCCCATTTTGGTCCGTTTACACGGATTTGCGTGCCCTTGATTGCATTTTGCTCCCCGATTTCCCGTGCTATGAAGATCGATCTTAATTTGTAGGAGTTAAGGCGGAAATGAAGAAATCGGAGCATAAAGGTCTTGCATGAGTCGGGATTCGAAGATGAAAAGAAGAATGAGGAAAGGAGCCTTCAGGTGGCGCAGGCCGGTCCTCTGACTGGCGGCCGGCCACCCGGCGCAGACAACATGCCCACAAAGGAAAGAAGAAGAGAAAGAGAAGAAATGGCCCAGGTAGCGTCGGCCGGTTGACCGGCGGCCGGTCGCCTACCCGGCCTGCACTACATCAGTAAGTGCTTGGGAAGCCATTTGTGCTCCAGGCCGGTGGGGGACCGGCGGCTGGTCACCCGGCTGGGAACACATTTCCATACTTAGAAGAATTTTTTAGGACAATGAAAATGAAGCTACTGATGTGCTCCCGGCCGGCCAGACGACTGGCGGCCGGTCGACCGGCCAGGAACACAACACCGCAAAATTCGCCTTCTCTTCTATTTTCATTCCTAATTTCGAGATACCTATATATACCCTTCCCCTAATATTTTGTAAGCAGCTTTTCATTATCTTTTAGCACAAAACCCTAGATAATTTGTAACCTATATTAGCCACTAATTACTCTCCTAATCGTTCCCTAATTAAACTTAATTTTTCATTTCAAGTTGGTAGATCTAGTCTTTCCTAGTAGAATTATCATAGTTTTGGGTTTGTATTGAGGATTTTGGGGTGAAGACATTCTCCCTATTCACTAATACAAGCTTGTTGGTGTAAATTTCTCATCTTTTTGTTATTTATGCAATTTATTTTCATTTCTAGTTTATTGTTTATCATTTGATTGTTATAATTATTCATTTCCTTAGCATGATGTGCATTTCACTATTCATTGACTCTAGTTGTTTGATTTCCCTTAGAATGAGTGAGTAGATTCCCTCTAGGGTTTAGGGGGAGCCTAAGGGAGGATTATGTGGGATAATTAGTTGGGTAATTAGTAGATTTGTGGTAATAGTTTGGGTATTACCCATATGCACACTAGGTGTTTGATGAAATGTGTAAACGAAAGTTGCCCATTTTATCAAGTATCGTTCGATTATCTCTTAAGAGACGGTGGTAGAGATGATTAGACTAAGTGTTTATATGGGTGATTTGAGACAAATGCGATAGCTTTGTTGATGATTATTAATTGTTGAGACATTAGCAATTAATCCTACTCGAATTTATTACCCATTTGCTAATTACTAGACTAACCCATTAATCCCCCTAAGGTGAACCCTTTACCTTAGTTTTTCCCTTAATTGTCTTCCTCTTGTTATTTAGTGATTACTTGCTTTTACTAGTTTTTAGTGAATTTTCCAATCCAACTCTTATTAGGCTAGAATAGGATTCATTCAAACTTGTAGTTGACCCCTCCATCCTTGTGGTTCGACCCCGACTTCCGCTATCGCATTAGTTGGGTTTTATAAATTGTTTTTGCTTGAGCGGTACGCGACAAACCGCTCATCAAATGGCGCCGTTGCCGGGGATGGCGTAAGGAAACTCGTAGTTTGTTTTGTGTCTTAGATTTAGCCAAGTTACTTGTTGTTTTTGTTGGTATTTAGTTGTTAGATTATTTGTAGAGTGCCTTGCATTATTGTCTTTCCCTAGTGTGCCCAAAAAAAACACTAGGAGTCTAACTTGTTTTTGAGTTGCTTTTGAGTGCATGCCTAGGGGTGAAGGGTTGTTCTTGAGCCATCCGGAGCCCGAAAGGTTATTTTGGACTCTTCGAGCTAATACACTTGCTCTGGTTAGGAATTCAAGAAGGGTTAGCCATCTACAAGCCAATACTTCAATCGCTTCTACATCCACTCCAACAATCGATCACCGACAAAACAACAACATTGAAACCATATTCGAAAACCCTTTCTACAATACATTACCAAATACACCACCAAATTCACCACCTACAATACCTCAACAACAAAATCAACCACAAATAACGACTTTACGTGACCGTAACCGACCCAACCATTATGATACCCAATCTCCAATAAATTTCGGTGTCTTGGCCCCAAATAACTTTGAGATACACCCGGCTCAAATGAGTTCGATTGAGCGGGATAGCTTTGGAGGTCTTCCCGATGAAGATGCTCATGCCCACTTGAGGAAATTCAAAAGTAGAGTGGCAATCATGAAGAGGAATGGTGTGCCCGAAGAAACCCTTTGTCTAATGTTGTTCCCATTTTCTCTCAAAGATCGGGCGGAGAGGTGGTTGAATAACCATGCTCCAAACACTTTTACTACTTGGGATGCCCTAGCTAAGGAGTTTCTAAGCAAGTACTACCCCGCCTCCAAAACGGCGATGCTAAGAAATGAGATAACAACCTTCCAACAAGAGGATGGAGAATCCTTGGGAGAAGCATGGGATCGATTCATTGATCTACTTGCCCGTTGCCCTCATCATGGCATTGCGGATTGGTATGTCACTCAAACATTCTATCAAACTCTCCTCCCTCAAACCAAGGCTATGGTGAATGCTTCCGCGGGGGGGAGTTTTGATCATTTGAATGACCAACAAGGGGCGGCATTGATTAAAAAGATGGTTGAATCGGAGTCTAGCTATGGTACTAGTTCTAGAGGAAATAGCTTGAGGAGGAGTTCTAAGTACCCAAGTGAGAACTTTTCAAATGCGGATACCAATGCCAAGATTGATTTGCTCACACAAACTTTTACTAAGGGTTTTGCCGAGCTTCAAAAGGCTCAAAATCAAAGTCAAGGCCATCATGTGAATGAAGCTAGTGGGTCTTATGCACCTCCCATGGTGGAAGCTTATCAAACCCCTACTTGTGAAATTTGCAATGGGTATGGACACACCTTTGAAGTTTGTGGGAACAATGTATCTTATAACAATGAAGGAGGAAATGACTACCAACATGTGAATGCATTTCAAGGAGTCAACAACAACCCACGGCCCTCAAGGCCTCCATTCCAAAGTCAAGGAGCTTACAACCCAAATTCCAATTTCTATCATCCAAGTTCGAAATTTCACCCAAACATGAGTTACAAAAGCCAAAATGTGTTAAACCCTCAACACACACAAGCTCAACCTTCCAACCCTCCGGGTTTTTCCCAACCTAGAGGAGGAGGTCAATTTTCAAGAGGAAACTATAACAATCAATTCAACAACTCTCAACAAGGTCAAGGATCAAACCAATTCCAAAATCAACACTTCAATGATCAAGGTTACAATAACCAAGGTAACTTCCAAAACCAAGGTAATTGGAATCAAGGTCAAGGAAATTGGAATCAAAACCAAGGGAACCCAAACTTTAACAACCAAAGCCAGGGTAATTTTTACCAAGGCAACCAAAACAATCAAGCAAGTCAAGGGGTTCCCGATCGATCTTTCCAAGGCCAAGGGTCAAATTTCAACAACAATCAAGGGTCAAATTTCAATGGTCAAGGTTTCAAGGGGGCAACAAGGAAATTTCAATAACAACCAACAAGGAAACTTTAACAACCAAAGAAGCAACAACCAATGTTCAAGTAGTCGAAATGACTATGCATTTGCCCTCCCTTTAACAAACCAACCTCATCAAGACAATGAACCTTCAATGAGTGAAGTTTTGCAACTAGTCAAAAACATGGAGATCGAAAACAACTTGGCTTTGCAAAATGTCACTAATGCTCAAAAGAAAGAGGTGAGAGAATTGGAAGCTAGGTTAGCTTCTCAAGCTTTGAACAACCCTCAAAGGCCTCCGGGAGGTCTACTTTCTCAAGGGAAAAGCTCCAAGGATGCTTCATCAAGCCACTACGCATGTGCGGTAACTTTAAGAAGTGGACTTGTGCTTGATAACCCCTACATGGATATGATGAATGATGAGATTCCAAATGATGAGCATGTTGAGGAGGGTGATGAAACCGAAGAGCCCATTTTGACTCCTACCTTGGAGTTAAAAGATGATGGCAAGGGTGAAGATGATCAACCCAAAGAGGGAGAAGATGGGTATATCGAAATTATGCCTTATGAAGAGGAGATGAACAAGGATGTCGATGATGAAGGAGTAGAGGTACAACCAATAGCAAGAGCTAAGGTAACCAAGAAAACTCCCATTCCAAAGGTATCTTTTAGTTCTCCACTTGTTGTTTCCGATATCCCCTACCCCTCTAGAGCATTGAAAACTAAGGAAAACTTCAAGTTCACCCAATTTAGAAAAATGCTTGAGGGACTTGAAGTGACCTTACCTTTCACCGATGTTATATTAAACATGCCCACTTACTCAAAATTTCTAAAAGACATCTTGACTCACAAGAGGACTTGTTTTTGTACATTATGGATGTTGACTTCGTCTAGGGTGAAAACCCCCAGCTTTGGATTTTTGGATTTTGTTTTGGACGAAATCCCCTAATTTGTTGTTTATCTTTCTTTTGAGTGTTTCCATTGTTGAGTATTTTATGTTCCTGCAGGTTAGTCTAAACAATAGGTTTGGTAGATGACGGTTTCTGCCGTCACGCTACCGAAAATCACATAGAATCACATAATGTACACGTAGCATATCGGTGGCCTAAACTAGCGCAAAAACGGGTTACCCCCTTAAAAAAAATTTGTTAAGGAAATGTATAAGTGTTTGAAATGACCAGACATGTGTAAGTGTTTGAAATGACCATACATGTATAAGTGTTTGAAAGAATGGAAAGAACGAGGAGTGAAAATGATTCCCCTAAAAAAGAAAATGGATAAGTGTGCTCACACTACAAAACTAACTCGGGAAACTGACGGAAAAAATCCGTCAGTAACACCAAAAATCCGTCAGTAACGTGCGTCACTTCAAATGGTAACAAAAATTTGGCTTCTAACGGATTTTCCATCAGCAAAACAATTTACTGACTGTTTACTAACAGATGATTCGTCAAACAGTTCAAGGTCAAAGACAACATATTATTGACTATACTGACGGAAATTCCGTCAGTACTGTCAACAATATGTTGACTAAAAAGTCAAGATATTGTTGACAGTACTGACGGAATTTCCGGCAGTAATGTCAACATAATGTTGACTTTACATACGCAATTTCTGTCAAGAGTACCAGTGGCTGGAAAGAGCAGCCTGTTGTCCAGCCACAATGCGTATATTGCATTGTTTTAAACGGTAAAAATTTCAACAAAACCTGCAATACAGAAAATACATTCATTGACCGCAAAGCAGTAATTCATACTCACGTCGACCGCATGGGCGGGAATTAACAAAAGGCATCAAAAATAAGGCGGAAGATCGATGGAAATTGGAAAAAAAAAATCCATTACATAAAAAATTAAACAAATTCATACAACTTTCTTATAAACTTACAAATTCAACCGATTCACTGACTTAGACAAAAATAATTTCTTTGACATAACCACTAACTTAAGTAGATGAGAAATTACTAACCTAAGGGGGTAACGGAACCTCGTCCAAAGCCGTGCCCGTCGTCCGCGTTGTCGTCTCTTCGACGTTGAGGAGGGAAGTGACACGAGCCCGAGGGAAGAAACGCCATCAACGCCGCTTGCATGGCGGCCATTTGCTCGGCTTGGCTCTCCATTTGTTGTTGAGTGGCCCGTACTTGTGCTTCAATGGCAAGTTGGGCAACTCGCTCATTTTCTCGTTCATTCGTAAGTTTACTCAATTGCTCATTCATTTGAGCATTTTCACTTGTGAATCGAGTGTAATCATAGTAGGATTTTAGGAGAAAGATGCGCGTGCACTTTTATTGCAAGGTGGATTATACCACATTTCTTTCCCCTTATTTCTAATCCCGAATAGCCTCGACTTCTTATCGAATCCCTTTGTAGCTTTATAGTATGCATGGAACTCGTTTGGGGTCTCGTCTATTGGCGTTGGCTGGCTCATCTCTTCGGTGTAAGCTTCCTGAAAAAACAAAAAAAAGTAGTATAATTAAAATCATTAAGTGATAAAACAAAACAAAGCAAATAAATAGTGTTAAAGTTGGATATATAAAAAAAACTCCTTAGCAATAATTAGACAAACTTACGTATGTCTCAGCAGCTCTAGGATTAACCCACTCGCCCTTCTTGTTTTTCTTTGTCTTCTCAAACAACATGTACGGCGCAGGATAAACCTGAAAGTAATATAAAAACATTAAGTGATATGTCGGCAATATTAATCTTTCATAATAAGCAATTTGTGAAGGAAAAAATAAAGAACTTACCAATTCTTTAAATGCATTGGAACAACTCTTCCGGCCTAAGGTATGGGTGCCCAAAGCTTTCTCACCACCCGACCGTCTTTTTACGTTGTTTATGTTGGACTTCTTGGCAAATTCAGGACCGATTTCGGCCCGTTTTCTAATGGTTTCCCACCAAGATACAGGCACCCAATTCATTTTTTTTTTATATTTGAGGCCACTAACAAGTGAGGTAATCCTCCTCGTGACCTGTTTCTGCCATTCGGGCTTTGGGTCGTAGTTCAGATTGGCCGAGTTCACATGATTCTATTTCATCATAAACAACTTGTTAGTAATTGCTAAAATCGTACATCATCACGTTTTGAATGAAAACAATTACTTTTTAGTAATAGCTAGAACCGTAATAAAATATACCTGAAAGTATTCGCACATCCGCTTACGCTGTGAATGGCTTGCTTTACTCCATTTGGTGAAGTACTCCCGGCCGATGGTATGAATGAAAGACCAACTAACGTATTGCTTGATCGACTTGTCATCCCACCTGAAAAATATACATATTAGAACTAACGCGATAATAAAAGTTATAATAAAAGTTAGCGTAAAAGTTATAATAAAATAAGTTAGCGATAATAAAAGTTTGTCTATATATGAGACACTTACCAATGGCCTATGTCAGGATTGCGAGACAGAATAACCCGCGTCCCCTCCTGCTGCGTAGTCGGCATCGTAACCTGCTCCTGCTCATGGTCATCCGAGGGCGCCTCCTCATCAGCAGGACGAGATCTAGTGTTACCTAAGAGAAGGTTTATAAACCCACCTGCCATAAGTAATAACTATATACAATGAAAATTGTTAGGTTGTTCTATATATATTTACCGTGAGTAAACGTTTTGAATTACAATGCAAAGTTTCAATTTTGATGGTATTTTGACTAAATTCATACTTTTGTACAAATAGATTAGTATCACTAATTTAGAATCAAAACTAGTGACCCTCACTGTCACTATCACTATAAATCAACAAAGTTTCATCATCTGAAAAAGGCATTCCCCATCTTCCTCATCTTCCTCATTTTTCACTTCTTGGCTTTCTTTATCTTCATCTTCATCAACTTTTTCCTTTTCTTCACCGATGTCCTTGTATACCTTATGGATACTAAGGCCCTGTTCTTTTCAGCTTAATTTTATTGACTTGAAAAGCTGCCACGAATGGGTTATGTCCACGAAGTTTCTTTTTTAAGTTTACATCGACAAGTCCGTATACTTTATGGATACTAAGGCCCTGTTCTTTTCAGCTTAATTTTAGCTCGTTTCAGTTCAGTTCAGCTCTATTTAATTCAGTTCAGCTCCATTCAGTTGAGTTCAGTTCAGTTCAGCTCGACTTCATTCAGTTCAGTTCAGCTCCACAAAAAATCAGCTCATTTCAGTTCTACTCATCTTAAACTTAAAAGTTTTTATTAATATTAATATTAATATAAATATCATTAATTAATATTATTTGTTTATTATTAACTAATTAATACTCCCTCCATCTCATAATTATCCCTCGTTTGACTTTTAGGATCAATTTTAATAACTTTGACAATAAATAAGTGTTAAATATATAAACTAAGACGTTATAACAAAAAAACATTTACATTCATCATAAAAACAAAATTTGGAAACATATTTTTAAATTGAAAAAAAAATATGAAGAGAAATTTAAAAATATGAAGAGAAATGAAGAAAAATTGAGTCGAAGTGTTGTCTCGGAAACTATGCAATTCGAACTACGAAAATTATTATGAAATGGAGGAAATTCTCTATTAATAGCAACTATTATCAATATTATTAGTACTAATATTAATATTATTATTTATTATTATTAGATTATAATAGTAGTAATAAGAATAATATAATAGTATTTACAATAATAATATAATAAGTATTATTATTATTATTATTTTAATTTAATTGATAAAAAACGCCAATTTTATTAAGCTCAAAACACAATTTACAAGAAATTAATAGTCAACCAAGAAACTATCTAGACCCCTACTCCTACTACTAGTCCTATTGCTATTACTATTATTAGTATTATTACTATTATTATTATTATTATCACGAATTATTATTTTTATTATTATGAATGTTGTGACTATCCAAATCAATCATATTAATATTAATATTACTTTTACTATTTACTAATATTATTATTAAGACTAATGATAAAAACTAATAATATTTATCATTATCATTATCATTACCATTATGATTATGATTATTATAATAATAATAATAATTATTATTATAATTATAATAATCATAATTATTATTATTATTGTTGTTGTTGAAGTTATTATTATATTTTTTTTTTATTATTATTATTATTATTATTTTTTTATTATTATTATAAGATGCGCGCAACTTTTATTAAAATAAAATGAAAAGTTTACATTAAGTTTGTGGGGGAGCCGAGAGACAATCTGGGCCCCCACCCCCTTAGCTATAGGAAAACTAAGTCTAGCAAAAATATAAGCGGGCACCCGAGCCTTAGCATCCTGAGATACCGAGAATATCTGGATCCGCTTGAGCAAGTCAACAGCATTCGCACCCAGCTCCCCTAGCAAAGAGAAAGAGAAGGGTAGGAAACCATAGCCAGCAGCCGCGCATAAATCCCCATACTTAGCACATTTGCGCTGAGCAGCATCAGCAGCATCAGCGACAACCCGTCCCGGCACAAAATCTGACATCCCAGTCTAAGTCAAGGGGGAAGACCCTGTCAAATCAACACACACATCACGCCCTCTGTCCCAGGAATAAAGTAGCAAATCCGCAGGACGAAGAGATCCACCATGCCCGTCAACCAAACCGATATCAACCTCCTTGCCCGTAGAAATACCCGACCTATAGCATATGTCGAATAAGGTGTCACGAACGAGGTTATGCCGATGCTTAACCCCCACAGTACCAGTACAAGAAACAGCGTGGTCCCCATACACATCATCCCCATACACATTATTATTATTATTATTATTATTATTATTATTATTATTATTTTTATTTTTATTTTTTCAGCTCATTTCAGCTCCAATAAGCTGATTTCAATTCAGCTTTATTCAGTCAGTTCAGTTCAGCTCCATTCAGTTCAGTTCAACTCAGTTCAGTTCAGCTCTATTAAGTTCAGTTTAGTTCAGTTCAGCTCTAAAAAGTCAGAAAGAACGGAGCCTAACTCCTTGTGCGGAATTATCAAACCAATCACATTTAAACAATATGACCTTAAATCATGTGCTCGGTATAATAAGAAAGCTCAACTACTTCATTAAGGGTTCCGTAGTAGTCCAACCCTTCTGTAGAACTCACACAAACCCCCATTGCTTATAGTAGCTTTCGGAACATCAACTCCCTTTTTAAAAGCATGAAATTTATAGCCATTGATATAATTTCTTCTCCAGGTCCTCACCCAGTTACTTGGACCCCCTGCTAGAGCTATTATTAAAGGATCCTTGAATTTATAAGCCTATATATCAATAAAACAATATATAAATTATATTAAGATGTTATCTTCTCAATAGTAGTTAATAAGAAATTTGAATGTGATCTTACTTCATTTCCCAACCATTTCGAAAAACATTTGTCATGTTTGCTCCAAACATCATCATAAGACGTGACATCAGGATATGTGAGTTTGATGTACGTCTCAAATTCCCTATAAGACGTGACATCAGGATATGTTTTACTAATGTACGTATTACATATAACATAATAATGAATTAATTTTATTATTAAAAATTAATTGTGTAATAATGAATCAATAACGTACTTTCCATAAGTCTCTAAAAATTGCCCACAGTTTCTTAGCATATAAAAATGAGCTTCTTCAAACTCTTTTTCATTTAAGTACCTCGGTATACATTTCCCGATAGTAGGGGTGCTAACGAGCCGAGTCGAGCCCGAGCTTAGCCTTGCTCGGCTTGTGCTCTAGAACCAAAACTCGAGCTCGAGCTTACCCGAGCTTGAAAAAAATGTGCTCGTAAAAAAGCTTGCGTGCTTTAACGCGAGCTCGAGCCAAACTCGAGCTCAAATCGAGCCTATATATAATTGTTGATTTTTAAATTTTTCTTCCAATATTTTCAATAACAAGACTCGAAAGATATATGTAAAATAATTTGGCAAATAAGTTAGCAATTTGATATATGTGATACAAATATATAATAATGAAATTTTTTTTTAGAAAATATGAGGAAAATCTTCTCTAAAGACACAAATTCAAGCTGCTTGCGAGCTTTTCGAGCCGAGCCGGTCTTTGCCCGGCTTGACTCGTTAAGCTCTCGAGCCGAGCCCGAGCCCCAGCCGAGCTTTGACCGAGCTTTGACCGCGCCGATCTCGAGTTGCTCGCGAGCTGTCTCGTCTCATTATCACCCCTACCCGATAGTATTTCCCAAGTCATCATTGAACAACTCGGGTATATTTGAATCTAGTTGGTTATCGGAATTCACACCAACCTCTAAGTCCTTCGCTTTTGTGTCAATGTGATCTTCAAAATATAGGGAACAAAAATTGAAATTTCCACTTACAAAAAAGCGTTGCATATGGAACCCTCGACCCGAGATTTGTTGCCTACCTTCTTTTTCAAATGATTAAGAAACATCTCAAATGGATACATCCGTCGATATTGAACAGGTCCTCCAACCTTCGCTTCATAAGGTAAGTGAATAGGTAAATGCTCCATGGAATTGAAGAAAGAATGGGGGAAATATCATTTCTAACTTGCATAATATCTCCGCAATGTTTGACCCTAGATGCTCCATGGAATCAACTTTAATCGTAGAAATAAACAATTCTCTAAAAAATTGGCTTATTTCAGTTATACCATTCCAAAAATTTGTCGCGAGTAAATGTTTCAATGCAATAGGAAGTAACCGTTCCATAAAGACATGACGATCATGAATTTTCATGGAATGCAACACCAAGTTTCTATATTCAACACACCGACTCAAATCTGAAGCATAACCATCCGGGAATTTCAAACTAGCAACCCATTCGCATAGAGCCTTCTTCTCTGCTGTCTCTAAAACAAACCTAGATGATATTGGTCGTTTCAATCAATACTGAAGAAAGTGAGCTTTACCCTTAGGGTCAAATGAAGTTTTATTTGTTACATTCATCAGCGTGTTGATAAGCTGTTCAAAAAAGTTTTTCTCAATGTGCATAACATATAAGTTGTGTCGAATCAACAATGTCTTCCAATAAGGAAGTTCCCAGAATATGCTTTGTTTCCACCAACCTTTAGAATTGTCGTCTTTCAATCTTTTCATTTCTTCAGTAGAAAGCTCAAAAACTTTTAGTAAATCTTTTACCGAATCCCAGACCTCGGCACCGGTTAATTTGATTGCAGTTGTGGTATTATCACTTTTCGTATTCTTTAGAAAATGCTTGCAATTGTTGGGGAAAGGATGATCAAGTTTCAACAAAGTACGATGACAATCGAACCAACAAACCTTTCGACTATGTTTAAGAAAAATGGATTTAGGATCTTTTTGAAGACAATAAGGACAAGCACGGTATTCGGCTGTGGACCAACCGGAAAGCATGCCATATGCAGGAAAATCATTGATCGTCCACTGTAATGTCACTTTTAATTGAAAATTATGTTTCTTAGAGACATCGTAGGTATCCACACCGGTTTCCCAAAGTTCTTTAAACTCTTTGATCAACGGTTGGAGGTAGACATCCAATTTTGCTTTAGGGTTACTAGGACCTGGAACGATCATAGATAAGAACATAAATTCCGTCTTCATGCATAACCAAACGGGTAAGTTGTACGGGGTGACAATCACGGGCCAACACAAGTAAGACTTCCCGAATTGGCCATAAGGTGAAAATCAATCTGTACACAAACCTAGGCGAACATTGCGAGGCTCACTTGCAAATTCTGGATGTTCTCTATCAAATGTTTCCACGCTTCTCCATCACTAGGGTGTGCCATCGTCCCTCTTTCTCTTAATCGAGAGTTTTTATGGTCCCAACTCATCTCACCTACTATGTGTTTGGTTGCAAATAGTCGTTGTAACCTTGGCACAAGCGGGAAATAATTCAGTGGTTTACAAGGTATTCGCTTCCGGCCATTTGAAATCTTTTTACCTTTATACCGAGAGGCATGACATTTGGTACATTCCTCAAGATTAGCATTTTCTTCCCAAAAAAGTATGCAACCGGTAGGACATGCATCGATATTCACAGGGGGTAGTTCGAATCCCTTAAGCGAATTCTTAATCTCTTGAAAATTGCGCGCCATTTGATTATTCTTTGGAGTAATGTCACTAAAGAACGACATAAAACCATTGGCGCATCTAAGAGATAAGTTGTTCTCACATTTGAGTGCTATCAACCTAGCAGTCGCTTGCAACAAACTCATACTACTTCCCTCATACACTGGTTGTTCGGCGTTATTTAACATTCTAAAAAAAGGAAGAAACTTGGGGATGTGGGGTTTCACAACCAACTTCTTCATCGCTAAGGTGGCCGAGATTAAGTCGAGCCTCTATTATTTGCTTAACATTATCACGTAATGCATCTTCAACCAACTACCGGTAAGGATTCTCACTAGTTACGATACTACGTGAACTCTCTTCGGTAGCCAGTTTCTCACGGTGATACTTCCATACATAGTAATTATCACTAAAACCATTCGACCATAGATGATTTTGAACCTCCCTTTTCGATTTAAAAGCTAAGTTATCGCATTTCTTACATGGACACCTCATTTCCCCGCCTAAATCCTTTAACTCACTAGTTTGTTCCGCGAATTCAATAAACTCTTTCACCCCATTTGCAAATATCAGCTTGGGTTTCTTTTTTTCGTCTAATATTTCGTACATCCACTGTCATTCTAATCTTTTCATGTTATTATGTATCTACATTTCAATATATATATATATACAGGTTCAGGTAAGTCCCTTAACTTAGATGAGTCCCTAAGTCCTCATCTAGACCATTAGATTTAACAAATTAATGGTCAAGATTAAAACAAAAAACAAGGGATGGTATAAAACCATCCAAAACACAACCAAACCCTAATCACTTTAACAAAAGCTACCCACTTTTTCTTTCACTTCTCTCTCTTCCTCTCATCTCTCTAAAATTTCAGATTTAAACCCACCACCACCAAGCTCACCACCTCCTCTCCCCGTCGGTCTCCCTCTCCCTGTCGGCCTCCCTTCTCCCCGTCGGCCTCCCTTTCCCCTTCGACCTCCCAACCCCACTGCCCCTCCTACCCTCCTCCACCTCCTCTCACGACCCTCCTCCTCCTCTCACAGCCCTCTTCCCTCATCCTTCACGCTGCCTCTCCGGCGTCCTGGCGGCCTCCACTCGCCATCCACTCGCCGCCCGTCCTCCTCGCCATCCACTCGCCGCCCGTCCTCCTCGGCCTCCACTCGCCGGCCTTCCTCTTTGGCCTACTCCTCCTCCTCGGCCTCCACTCGCCGGCCTTCCTCCTCGGCCTGCTCCTCCTCCTCGGCCTCCTTGCCTCCCTTCCACCTCCACTCAACATCTCATCCACCACCTCCTCTTCTTTTTTTTCCAGATTTGTTTTTTTTTTTATATTTGTATTTTTTCGGTTGGGGGTGGTTGTTTGTGGCGGTGTGATGGCGGTGTGTTGGCGGTGGTTGTGAGTGGCCGTTGGTGGTATTGTTATTGTTGGTGGTATTGTTATTGTTGGTGGCGGCGCCACTTTGGACTAAAGTTACATATTATAAGACTAAAGTTACATCTTAAGGACTAAAGTTAATAAAACTGGACAAATTAGACTAAAGTTGCTAAAACATTGATTAAAGTTGTATAACATAGTACTAAAGTTACATAAAATTAAATTAAAATTACATTACTAACTTAAAAATTTGAATAAAGTTACATTACTAGCTTATAAATTGCTAAAGTTACACTCGCAAAAGAGTGAAGTTACAGTGGTAATGTATTAAAGTTACATAAATTATTCCTTGAAAATACTTTACAAATGTAACTTTAAACTTAACTTAGTCAATCTTTATTCAACTTTGACTTGAGTCTAAATTTTTGTCACTTTTGTTAGATTTTATGTAACTTTAATAAATTATTATGTAACTTTAATCTTAACTTAGTCAAATTTTATTAAAAATTATGGGACTTAAAGTCCTATTTTATGTCACTTTATGTCAGATTTATGTAACTTTATTCTTTTTACTGTGTAACTTTAGTCTTTTACTGTGTAACTTTAGTCCTTTTACTGTGTAACTTTAGTCCAAATTGATGTAACTTTAGTCCAAATTGATGTAACTTTAGTCCTAATTGATGTAACTTTAGTCCAAATTGATGAAACTTTAGTCAACACCTACAATGACAACACCACCAACATGCCACCACCACCACCACCGTCCACGTCCACTTCTCCCAACATACACCCCACCCCACACGACCCCCACCTCCACAACCCCTGCCCCACCCCGCGACCCCACCATAGCCCTTGCCCCTCTGCCGTGACCCCACTGCCGCAACCCCATCACCAGTCCAAATCTGAAAAAAAAAAAAACAAAACACCACCCAACATCACCACAACACCAAAACTAATAAAGAAAAAAACACCACCCAACACCACCACAACAACAAACCCTGAAAATAAAGGAAGGAAGAAGGCAAGGAGGGCGTGGAGGCGGCTGAGGAGGAGGCAGGAGGGGAAGGTGTGGAGGGAAGGAGGCGGTAGGTGGGAAGGGAAGGAGGCGGCAGAGGGGGAAGGTGGGGAGGGAAGGAGGCGGCGACGTGGGGGGAGGATGTGGGAGGGGGGAAGTCGTCGGGATTGAGGGCGGTGACGGCGGGGCAGGGGCACGGGCAGCGACGGCGGAGCAGGGGCGGCGACGGCGGGGCAGGTGAGGGTTTGAGAGAGAAGTGGTGACTAGTGAGAGAAGGAAGAGAGAGAAGGGGCTGATTGTTTTGTGGGTATGATTAGGGTTTGAGTGAGTTTAGAAGCTTTATATGGCTTTTTTTTTTTAATCTTAACCATTCATTTGTTTGATCTAATGGTTTAGATTAGGACTCATGGACTCACCTAAGAAAGGTGGACTTACATGATCCTAATTCTATTATTATTATATACTTGGGTAATACGGCCTTATACAAGTATTATTTGTGTTAATTATGCAACTATAGGAAATAATATCAAATTAGTCAAATATTTTTCGTGTAAATTCCGTTGTTGCTATCACAAATTTGTAACCGCACCTCCTGTATATAAATCCTTGATACGCCACTGGTCATGCGGTCATGCCCCTCACAAGAAAGGAAGTGGGGCTGACTTGAACCTGAAATGAGAATTTATGTTAAATCAACACTTAAATTTATTCAACGCATTAATTAACAAGTATTAGTTGGGCTTAATGTTTAGTGTAGGATGAATTAAGGGATGTGATCGTGTGTTCTATTCCCCTCAGTTTTTGTTGTTGTTAAGTTACTAAGGTCGCTAAGGTCGCTAAGGCCGTGATTTAAATGAGGAAAATCTAACTCAAGCAGTTGTAGGGTATTGTTCAACTGTTCTGAGTTAACGTCTAAGGATTTAAATCGTACGAGTATATACTTTATAATCGCTTTCGCAACCAAATAATTACAATATTAAAAAGTTGTATACCCTGAAGGTTAGGATGATACATTTACAGTTTTCACAAGGACGTTGTTGAACAGAATTCACATGTACACTAAAATAACCATCTTGTGCTGAAATGTCAATCTCACATCAAATTGAATAACCATTTGAAAACTATCAATGCAGCTAACTCAAATAGTTAAGGGTAATAAAACTGCATCGCCAGGTGTAAGAGAGTTGGAGGAGCAGGACACAGGTAGATGTCAGCCTAATGGTCTTCACTTCCATCTACGGCGTTCCCGATTCTTGACATATCTTCCTTGTTTGGACTATCGTTAATGGCAGATGAACAAATTATATAGAGCTAAATACAGGACTAACACCGTCATTTAGAACCGACAATGCAAGGTTTCCTTGGAGAGCCCAAACTATCTGTTCAATACTCACAGTGTACATTGCCAGAGAACAAATTCCAACTTAGATGCTTCATCATTTTAGCTAGCACTAAGACTTGTTGAGGCTAGTAAACGAGACATAATTCAGTCATTATATCAGTGATTCCCTTAACTTTTAGCCTTTTTAGATTTTCATATTTCTTATAGGACTATACAAAGTTACATAGGAGTATTATTTAACTCGAGTATTAGTACTCTCCGTAAAAGAAATGAAGATGAAACGGGCCTAAAAACCGGCCAATGGATCTTTTATTGGTGATCAGAACTCCCGTCTTTTAATTTGATTGGTTTTGGCATGTTAAACTTTGGGTCATGATCGAGTCACAATCTCAAGGGTGACCAGACATATAGGTTAAGGTTTGGCTCAAGTCGTTATCATGTCAGCTTCGACATTTCATGTGTGTTCAAAATTTTGGATTCTACTGGTCGGGTTTCATGTTTCTTAGGTTGCTCAGCTCTAGCCCGGATTAACTTGCCAAGAAAACGTTTTGGGAAATACAGGGCTCATGGATAGGATGGGATATGAATGACTATAACATGATAATTCAAAGTTTATAGACTGTTATTTCAAAAAAAAAAAGTTTACTGTTACCTGACTCATTTGTGGCCGGCGTTTGGCTGAATGACGAACACAAGATGCAGCACAAGTAA
>JAIUZE010009522.1:0-23185 GCA_022085475.1 Heliosperma pusillum | reverse complement strand
GGATATTTGTCAATACTAGCCTCTTAATGTGCTACACAATCCAGAATTAAGATTAGATTAGGGTCACCAATTTTGAGCCTTTTACAATCTATATGACAAGTAATTTCTAGTTTAGGTCAAGAATATAATTACCTTTGATTGGTATGGTTATAACCAAGGACCAAGTAAAGGCATAAAAAGATGCAACGCTTGTTCCATTCACAAAAGTGAAACACTTGTGTCGTACACTAAAGTGGATACTATATTCTTTATTTAGAGGTCATGAATATAATAACGTTTATTAACGTATACCTCTAAATTAAAAACTAGATTGATCACATTATAACTTTTATATGTCTCTATAGAAATAAAACTACATAGTTATATTTCCCTTGTACATCAACATTTAATCATGGTTAGTCGTCGTACGATTTATTATATGCATTGAATACATTGATGAAAACCATAATAGGTATCTAATACCCAAAAATTGCATTTAGCAAAATAAATGTCTATCATATAGATATTATGGGTGAAAATAGTACACCCAATTTCTAACTCTTTAGAAAACTTGGGGCAGATTCTTTTCTTGTGTCCATACACTGTAAAATAGAATCGTCAAAAGTTGGGTTCGACATCTTGCTTGGGTTTTGACTTTACTATTCAAAATAGTCTTGCCTTTATCCCTTGCCTTGTGCCAAACTCGTGCCAACCTACTCTTGAACCTCGTCTTAACAATTAAGAATATAAACATCATTCTTAGTGCTCCCACTCACTTTCATGAATCTCTACTTAGACAAGTATATTAGAATTATTGTGAAGACTATTCTTCATTTCATTCATGGTTTTTTCCTTCAAAACGATAAAACTTTCATGAAGTGTCTACGGTTGATGGTTATTCATGATTTCAAATAAATCGATTAACCTAGTCGTCCCAACTGATTTGGCCTCTTTTGAGGTAAGCCTCGATAAGGAGCATTATGACGACATACCAAAAATAAAAATATTTTCGTTGGAGCGAAAAGATTGATGTACCATTGTTATGAGAAGACGTCACTAAAAATCAAAACGTTTTTGACTAAGTGTGACTTATTCATTTACTCTTCATAAGAGACATTTGCAATGGCGAATATGAGGATCAAAAGATAAAATTTATTTTGTCTTTAGCTACGGTGGTTTAAACGGAGATCGCAATCAAAATGCTACCGTATAAAATAATGGAAACTCCTTTCCACGATTGAACGGATTTACAAGTTCGTAGAAGAAAAATAATTGTCATTGCGCGAATGAAAATAAATATCAACGGAAAATAAACATTCATTGCTTATATATAATTCACTTGTAAAAACAATTTTAAACAAGTCACTCATATAATGACCCCTTACGAAATTACATAAGTGATTCCAAGACCCATCTTTAGACAAAAATAGTCATCGCATGCTACCTTTATCTAAAAAATGGTAAGTCAATACTTGACTAATTCTACACTTTAGAACTCTTGGTTGACGGATTTCAACTAAATCCATCTCCTAGTCCCAAGATAACGCTTATCTCGTTGAGTTCAATCCAATTTTGGCTTGTGATCGCATCACCCTACTTACCCGAGGTAAAAAGGGACCCACGAGCGTGGTAGCCCTAATGAACACGGGGTTCCTAGGTGCTTCAATTGGTAAGGCTAAATCTCAATTTTTTAAGTTATGTGAGAGGTCTTGTCAATTTTGTTATTAATTCCCTATAAGCGAACTAAGTCGGTGAATTTTGAATAACTTTGAATTGACAATCGAGAAATAAAAATGCATGTTGGCGATTTTGGCATGTGAGGAAAAACATAAAGCAAGCATATAATAAATCCTAGTATGGCCACCTAGCTAATCTAATTAACTAGTAGATTACAAAATCGGAAACCAACTCTTTGGCCCCTTGCCTCTTCATGGCACCGTCTTTTGGAACACCGACTTCGGGAATCTCCGTCTTTATAATAATTAATTACAAAAAGATACAAATAAAAATTCTTATTATACATTTGATCTAAAAATGAAATTAAATTATTACAAACGGCGATACGAGATCGCAAATAAAATTACAACCGAATCGGTATTCCCTTACATTACAGGTAATACCGATTAAAATAATCTAGGCCATACTAGGAACAACTTGCATTAATAATTAAATAAATGACATTCATTCATTCAACAATAACAACATAAATAAAATGCTGTAAAAAATCATGCCAAAATCGCCCTTGATACTTATCATGCTCATTCTAGCTCGGTTTTATGGATTTTATCGATTTTTACCCATTAAAAATCAATTATCAACACTTAAATCGTATTTAAGTTCAAACTAATCAACTAAACTGTTTTAGAACTCAAAATTAGTCACTACTAATTTTGTTGGTCATTAATTAGATCGATTTGATTTCATTTGCTAAATATTACGGTTTAATCATAACAATTATGAAATAAAACCAAAATAAAATATAAACATCATAAAATTTGAAACCAAAAATTTTGTACATTCTGGAACATGTCCAGGAACTCTAAAAATAAAAATATTTGCTCAAAAAAGTTTAAATTAATTTTATGAACAAATAACTTCATATTTAAATGTTTTATCAAATAAAAATCATTAAATATAGTAAAACAGTGAAAAAAATTATGACATTTCACCAAGAGTATCAACATCAGAATGTAAAATGTACCAAAAATTTTCAAGACCAGAAAAGGACGTTTCAAGTTTATAAACATAATGATCTCACTTTATTGACTTTTATCTTATAAACATCAATCATCATGCAAAACTTAATTAAAAGTCATGAAATTTTACATACAGTATGTACAACATGCATGTGAGGTCATATCAAAATTTCATGGCCATAATCAACATGAAACTATTTTTAGTTAACTTTTAACATAAAATATGCATATTAACATGATTTAAAGGCCATAAATCAAAATAAATAGCAAATTAATCCATAAAATCACCAAATTTGACCACAACCATTTTGAGGTCAGTAGGTATGCATGCAAATCAAAAATTTTGTGCAAACAAATTTTTAACACAAATTTTCAATTTTACCCAAGTTATCGTATAACTCGATTTTAATGCTTAAAATCGACATGCATGTAACAATTGAGCTCTGATACCACATGAAAGTCCTAGACCTTTAATTAGACTCCTCTAATTAATTCATTAAATTACATTAAGTTAATGATTTAGGATCTAGTTATCATGCATGCAAATATAAAAGCATAAAAGAAAAGATAAGACCAAAACATCCTTGCATTGGGATTTTTGGGTTCAATATGGGCACAATAAGAACTCCTTCTTATTGTTCTTGAGCATGAAATTAATGGATGATCCTCCATAAAACAACCTCCAAAGTAGAAGGTCTCCTTCTTGTTGCACCCAAGATTAATCCCAAATAATCTTACCTTATTATTAACTAGATAATAAGTAAGACATAATACTACTAATATTTGTATATTACTACTCTAGTAATATGTATGAATATTAGTTTGCATGTGAGTTTTAGAGAGAAGTTGGAGGTTTTAGAAAGAAGAAGAAAATAAGCATAATGAAGTAGTATTCAATTGAACAACTTTTTGCTCTATTTAAGCCAATATGGCCGGTCCTCCTAAGCTCCAAGAGGGCTCCATTTTGCTCATTTTATTCTTTGTGTAAGATGGTAGAGAGTAGGATTGATTATAATCATGTTCATGTCATAACTTGTCATAATCAAAATGTTGTATTATGATACAAGTAATGAACAATCATCATTGTGTTTTTTCCACTACAATTTCGGTCCACATGGTGAAATGTAGTCCATTTTGATTTTTGATAGTTGTCCCACAAATACTTATAATCATATGTTTAATTATCTTGTATAATTAAGTGTCAATTTGATCATATAAAAATTATATGACTCAAATTAATAAATAATATGTACTTAACTTTTAAGTAATATTTTACCATTATATCAATATACAATGCGTCCCACAATGCCCAGTTAATTTATTTTACAACTCCTTGTAAATATAATTAACTAATTACCTCTACCTCAAAATATATGCAAAACCTCAACTAATTTAATGAATTAACGATTAATCACTAAATTAAATCTTAGTTAATCGTATTAAAATAAGACGTAAAATTTATTCAGTCAGTTATCGTATAATTGACTAAGAAACTTAAGTGGAATGAGTTCTTAACTCAATTTCCAATAAATAACTCTCGTAACTAAACGTACATATCAAATATATGTAATGCTCTAATTAAACTGTATCGCATACAAATAATTAGTATTCTATTTGGGTCTCATCCTATAGGTGTGATCTAAAGGGATCAGTTGATTACCGCCGTCATACGACAATAACGTCAAACTCTAGTCAGCCAAGCGTTACCGATTTACGTTAATCAACTGACGTGGAGTATCAAAATATACTAATCATGCCTCGTATATTCCAAATGAGATTTATTATATAAATGCAATATTGTGGAGGACACTTACTCCAACAGATATATATTACACGATATTATTATAGTGTATTGGTCCGGCATTACTCGGTTTATGTGACGGTCCATTACTAGTAATAATTAGAATACATATTACATTATGTACATATTAAATGATATGATAACTACCTAATATAGGTTGAGAGAAATAAGGAAACTAGGTTTTTTTTCTTTTCTCTTGAATCTCACGGCACAAGGAGGGAGTATTAAAGGGAGAAAAATCGGTTTTTCTAAAACCCTAATCGACTCTAATTCTCACGGCTACAAGGGTGAAAAAGGAGAAGAAAAATTCTTATTTTGCACTCTCTTATTCATCTTCATATTCATCATCAATATACACACAAAATTAGAAGTAATTTTTGGGTATTCGTTCTAGCACGACGAAGGCATTTCTTGAACCATCTTGGGTGCAACGATTAGGAGAATACCTACTTTGGTATTTGTTCTTAGGCCTTTTACTAGGACCGAAGGTTATTTCTTAATCTCTTGTTTTAGATTATGCAATTTCATTTATGACTAGAAATTCATATAGTTATAATTTTATTATAATCCGAATTATTTAAAGGGAAGTATACCGATATTTCCCACAGGTTTTGGGTATCTTCAGTCCATGTTGGGCATTGGAACACCAAGTGATCCAATTTGAGGGGGAGTATTGAACGAATATTCTTATCATATTGTATGATTCGATATCTTCACAAGTATATTTTGGGTGTATTATATCTTAGACACATATGTAAACTTTATTATATGTATCTTGTATTCTAAGCTATTGGGTGTGTATATATCTCTATGTATTATTCGTTTATCATCATCAATAATACATTGACAATTAAGTTATTCTTCTCTTGTTTACCAGTTTATCAATATACAACATTAGTTGTTGAATTGGGTGTACTCTTATTACAATAAAAAAATAAGAAGTTTCAAGCCCGCTATTCTTGTAACTCTAGAAATTGTAACATAAAGCTGCTTATGACTAAAGACCGGTCTTGGAAGGTAGATGCTAACTTCAGATAAATATTGACCTTGACTTTTATTTATCGTCATTGCAAAGCATACGGCTGTGGGGAATTGCTTCCTATTAAAGCATACTAGAAATTTGCTTGAATCCGAAGAAGTAAGTGTTATTCGAGCGATGTAAACTCTATCACCTTTGCGACTGCCAGTTAAATCTATACACCTAATAACACCGCGTCCATGAATCTGTCACAACCAATCTCATGCCATTATATAACCCACGGGAGTGGTCAATGTTCCTAAGAAGCATGCTCATAGAACTAACCTTGAAACGCAACCGATGATTAAGGATACCGGAGCATCTAATACTGTTAATGAATTCTGTGGAGTGTAGATCACGCTCACCAATAGATGTGTCGTCTTTGTTAACTTCATCAGAGCTTAGGTATATTCTTTCATCCTCGTCCATAAGCGATAAAACGTAATCGTTTACCGCATCAAATGAGTTGGTTCAAGGATTGCTCTTTCACGCTCACCAATAGATGTGTCGTCTTTGTTAACTTCATCAGAGCTTAGGTATATTCAATCGTTTAATCGTTATATTACTAAGAATGCATTATGTTTATGAAACATTTGAGATAAGCAAAATTGGTCGATTATAATTACAAATTGTTGTAGATTATATTAACCAAATATGAGATGACCCATTTTATTTACATGTAATTATAAAACATGACTTAAAATGTTATGTCTAATTTATTTGTTATTAAATTGTATTTAAATTGGTTAAATGCACATTTATAAGCAAAAATTACATGTTACATGTCACATATCACATATGTGACAAATGACAAAATCACAAAAATAAAATGGACTCCATTTTAGATGGAAAAACCGGTTGGTAGGGTGTTAGGGTAGGTTTTATGTATTATTGGTTCTAATTAAGATTAGACAACATAATTATCACCTAAAGCTAGACCCTAAGCTACTACATTGTAAAGACAAAAGAGTGGCATGCTCACCCTTCCCCACATGCATGTGGCCGGTCCTCTTGCATGCATAAGAGGACTTGTTCCTCTTGTTTTTTATAATAGACATCTCACACATGAAAATTACTTACTTATCTCTCAAAAACTCACTCTTCTCTCTAAGAAAAACATGAGTAATTTTTCCTACAAATTGAGTTCATAAAATTTCTAATAAAATACTAAGTGTAGTAATAAGAGTGATTGGAAATATATATATTAAGTGCTTCTTCTTTATACTAGTGTAGTACTTAGAAGAGATAAAGGGGTTTGTCTTGGTGCAACTAATATGAGTGTTCTTATACTAAGAACTTGGAGATCATCCTCATTTTATAAGCTCAAGAACAAGAGTAGCAAGGAGTCCTATCTTGTGCCCAAAATGTGTGCATATCAATATAAGGAACAATTTCTTCTTCCTTCTTTGTAGTTTGTTATGCATGCATAAGTTCCATATAGTTTAAGAGTAAACTATTAATGAAATAATATTAGAAATGTCTAATATTGAGTTTAAGAAACTTATATTCCTAACTTTATGTTTTTATTCATGACAGCAAAGATTTTCTTTTGAGCATTACCATATAGATATGGTAAGGAAAGCTTGGGAATATGCCATGAAGACCCGCTTACGTCACATGATCTACCGAGTTTCGCAGAAAGACGAGGAGCACATGCCGAAGTGGATTCCTTTGGACTTATTTAGAAAGCTTAAGAATAGGCCCGTTGAAGATCCTAGTTTCGTTGCGAGATCTAAATCTGCCTTGGCTAATCGTAGGTCGGGATGTGAAGAGAAGGGAAAGGCGTTGCCTACTCACATTATGGGTAGAAAAAACACCTTGACACTAATGGACGAAATGGTAAATATCTTCTTTCATTTTTTATTTATTTATCTAATTATAATTTAATACTTACATATATATATATATATAATATATCTATACTTATCTATATTATATATATATATATATATATATATATATATGTTATACTAACAAGTATTTAAATTGTAGGTCGGGAAAAATTCATCTGATATTGTGACAACCCTCGCGAATGCGGAAATAAAACATAACAAGCATTCGATTTATATAGCGGAAAATACGGTATTTTTAAAACTTTTTACATGCCACAATACAAGTACAAGAAATGTCAAATAATTACAAACTTAAAGTATAATATACTAGAAGAGACGAAGTCTCTCAAAATATTATCAATTATCAAAGTTGTTAGCAAACTAGCTAAGAAACGTCTAGGGGTGAATCGTCGAGGACAACGCCCGCTAGCTCACACCCGAACCCAAAAACAACAAGCAAAATCCATCCAATCAAGCAGCCTGTTCATCCATGAAAAACATGAACGCCACAGTCAGTGGGGAGTAACTCCGGGTTCTCCCAGCCATATCACAAATAACATACTTAAACGGAAATACATAAGTAGAAGCATGCATATATAAATATACATGTGAAATATGAGAAGGATAAATAGGCAATTCAATATTTAAGATGTAGGCACATGAAGTACAAAACCGTAACCATCATATTATAGATAGACTCGGGGAAGACACCCTTAGGCAACTATTTACTCACTAGGGCTTGCATCTCACCGGTAGCGGCATATATTTGATAAGATTGAGACTCGACATACAAACCACGCCTACTCATCCAACGGTCACAAATAATCAATCATATAATCATCCATCCAAACGTACGAATAAGTTGATAACATCTCTCACGGGAAATGACACGCACTAGCACCATGATCATAGCAAGTATGATTTAAATCGCATCCACGGGATAAACATTTCCCTGAACGCATACACGATTAACATTTCGTATATGTAGACTAATTTCTTCCTGGTAGAACGACGATAATAATACGGTCCTAGTCTAAACCTGGCCAGACTCTTGGAATCACATTTTACGATTCGACATGCGATAAACATTTCGCATCCAAGACTCGGTCAATCATAGAAGTTGAGTACCCCAAATTCGGTCAACCTTCACGAAAAAGGCGGGAAAGAGCACAAGCATCTTAACAAGCGGTACGCTACATGCAATGACACCACCTCGCAAGTATACAACATTTGACGGCCTGGTCGATCAACGCAAAGCGTTCACCTCCCAACAACGTCGTCATATGCCCACTAAAACATGCAATTAATCAATAAGGATACAACTCCTCGTTCCGACATTCCAGCCTTACGAGCGAGGAGGTAGCCGGGGAATGAGAGTTCATAGCACATAACAATTTGTGCATAAATCATAACATATGTAAAACCGACTCAAAGTCGGGTATATGAAAAACCGTCACAAAACATGCGATACAAGCGAATGGAACATCATATATTCTAAACATGAATATTTAAAGTCAATACGTAAATTTATACGATAAACGAACCATACAAACTACTATAAGTGAAAGTATAAGAAAATATAGAAAAAGAAAGGCAGCGTGTGCCAGCCGGTCAAGTGGACCGGCTGCCGGCTACCCGGCTGGCACTATAGTAACATTTGAGAACCATCAAAAATACAACATGATTCATCCGGTCAAGTGGACCGACTGCCGGCTACCCGGCTGGACCATATCTCACTTGAGAAAAAGAAGAAGGAAATGGGTGTGTCTCAGCCGGTCAGCCGTCGGCTGACCGGCTGAGACCTACAGAATACCAAATATATATCGAAAATGCCAACTTCAAGTCAGCCAACTCCCAGCCAGTCAGCTGACCGGCGGCCGTTCGGCCGGCTGGGACGATATATGCACGAAATTATCACTTAATACCCATGAACATCAACAAACATCAACTATCATCATCAATCATCAATATTCATTAACAATTATCAACTAACAATAACCATCATCAACAACACAAATTCTATGAATACTAATCCTATCTTAAATACGTTTACCAACATCAAAAACACATTAAAACACGTAATGATATCGAGTAACCTTTCACCGTTACCTTTTCGCGTCTTCAATCCTCGTCTAGGTCCTCCTCTACTAAGTTGTAGTCTTTGTCGAGGTCTTGAAGGTCTCCACCTACTATTAGACGATAAAAGATGAATATAATTCACCTTTGAGAAAGACGGATAAATTGAAACGTGAGAAAGACGGTAATTTTATTACCAATTAAGATAGAGGACGATGAGAGGGAAAGATTACGACGAAAATTAGCGGATTTGAACAAAGGATGAAGGAGTAGTGATGATCTTTAGCTTGATCAAGAATGAAGTTAGGGTTATGGTGGTTACTTGTTGAGGAAGAAGGAGTAAGTTGAATGTGAGTGAGGGAGTTAGGGTTTAAAGGAGTATAAGGGAGTAAGTGGAAAAACATGGAAAAGCCCAAAAGCGCCTTTAGGCGTAACTCACTCGGAATTTCGAGTAAAGCCCAAAAACGAACTCGGATTTTCTAAAAAGAAACGGGAAATTAAATTCTAGACTAAAACTAAAATTTCGCTGAAAAGTATCCGTATAATATTTTTAATATAAAAATAGGGTATATTTGCGGGTGTTACAGATATCCCAAATGCCGTGAAAGGTTTAGAGAAGACAAAGAAGCACAGCATTCGTGGATGGTTATAAAAAAACCAGCTGAACTCTTTGTACGTTATGCTTTATTTTGCAAATTGATTTAACTTTGATATTTATATTTAATTACATTAACTATTTAAATGATAATTACTAATTCAGAGCTTGTTTGTGATGCAAAATATGATCATGTCAAAGAAATCTGAGCTTCAATGTCAAGGAGTCGAAAACATCGACGATAATGAGATCTATTTTGAGGAGACTGGATTTGACAAGAAAGGAAGATGCTACGGATAGGGACAAGCGGCAGATTATTTGTTTGACCATCATAGGCAATCTGTTGCTACCTCAACACCGACTCAGTTCACCCAAAGTTTCGCTACTAAGCTGTCAAAGGAGAATGCGACACTTAGGCAAGAGCGCGATGAGCAAGCTCGAAGGATTGCACCTATAGAAGAGTACTTGAGTCAGGTTGGAAGAAATTCTACTCCCAGCTGCAAACCTGAAGGTCCTACACAGGGTCGAGACGACTTTGATGATGATGGTGGCGATAAAGCTAGGCCCAACTCATTCACCCCTTTCACTCCATTCACTCTGTGAGTGATTAGTTAGTTATTTTTAACTTAATTATGACTTAAAAGTTTTATTTGTAAGACTTGACTTTTATGATATAAAATTAAAACTTTGCTGATAAATGGTATTTGTGTTACATTAGTTACTTCGTTGTACGTTTACTGGTGGAAAATTTCTGTTATTTGCAGGTTTTTGGTGATTTTTGGTGGTTTTAATGCGTATAGGGGATGCAGGAAAACATTGCATTCTGCAGAATGCACTGGTGTTTTTGCGACGGAAAGTCCGTCGCAAGTATTGACTAATTGACTCCACAGGTGGCAGTCAAGTCAAATAATCAGTCAAGTTTTGCAACGGAATTTCCGTCGCAAACCTTGACTAATTATTTGACTTGACTATACAGGTGGCAGTCAAGTCAAATAATCAGTCAACCTTTGCGACGGAAATTCTGTCACAAAGGTTGATTGATTGTCTGACTTGACTGCCACCTTCCATCCGTCCCCAATACTATTGGCGACAGATATTCCGTTGCAGAGATTATACGACGGACTAATCCGTCGCAGAAACCACTGTTTGTGACGAAAATGTGCGACGACCATGATCCATCGCAAATCCGTCGCAAAATTGTTTTTGGCGACGGAAAGACCGTATTTGGCGACGGGCTTTTCCGTCGCGAGCGAGCTTTCTCTTGTAGTGTAAGTTGTAAGCCCGTGCATATTCTACAGGTTTAAAGCTAGTTCACAACAAAAATGAAACTTATATACTACTCTCGCTTTACATGATTTCTAATGCTACATTACTAAAACAATTAGTAGAAGCACTTGTGTATGATAACTAAAATTTCAAATAACTGACTAAAACTAGTTATCATTTTGATTTTGTCTATCTTTAAAGTTATAAATCCTGATCTCACCATTGTCTATAATTTTAGTAAAGTCATTCACTCAAAATAATAAGATAGTCCTTTCTATATACGTACTATATATATTATTTGTACTACATTCAAGGTTTATTTTAAATAGTGGTTTTATTAATTGATTGTGATTCGTGATTTCGTATCCGGTCAAAATCTTGGCAGGCCAGCAGTCGACTAGAAGTAGAAGACTGCTCTATGAGGGCTTCCCTCTTTCATGGGCTCTGCTCGCTTATGATAACAATTCCTTAAACTCGACTATCACTTAAAATTGTATTGGATTGTTTTGCTATTATAATCTTGAGCTAATTTTACAATAAGTTACAGTAGTAAGGTAATATTACAACTTCTTTTTTGTTACAAGAATGAAAAGTTTGTGATCTTTAAAGAAAAAGAGAAGAAGAAAGATAAGATAGGTATGTGTAAAGGATTATGGACATTATTAAATGACTTTCTACGAACCATTTGTAACACCCCCGTATACCAAATATGTGACACCCCGTGATTTAGCAATAAAGTACACACATAGATTTTCAGCGAAAATACGAGAAATGTTTTTAAAACTTTAAAAGCAAAACCGCGAATGTCACTATATTATAAAAACCAAAGCTTACTTTAATAAATCGTTTATACAAATGGTAACTTAGATAAATGCAAGAGATACCGGTCCCTTGGTAAAAACACAAATAACATATCAAATAATATAAACTACAACACTAATGCTAAATCGCTGTAAGTATAACGCTCGCTAGCTCACTCGTCAAAATCCCATGACCAACCTACAACCTGTTCATTCATAACAAGCCTCGAGATAGCGGAAATAAAACATAACAAGCATGCAATATATATATATATATATATATATATATATATATATATATATATATATATATATATTGCGGAAAATACGATATTTTTGAAACTTTTTACATGCCAAAAGAAAAGTACGAGGAATGTCAAATAAATACAAACTAAAATATAACATAATACAAAGAGACGTAGTCTCTCAAAACGTTATCGAACATAAAAGTTGTTTAGCAAACTAGCTAACAACGTCTATGGGTGAATCGTCGAGTCCAACGCTCGCTAGCTCACACCCGAACCCAAAAACAAGCAAAGATCCATCCAAGCAACCTGTTCATTCATGAAAACATGAACGCCACAATCAGTGGGGAGTAACTCCGGGTTCTCCCAACCATATCGCAAATAACATACTTAAACGGTAATAAACAAGTAGAAGAATACATATATATATATATATATATATATGTGAATTACGAGAAGTATAAATAAGCATTTCAATGTAATAAGATATAGGCGCATGAAGTACAAAACTGTAAGCATCCGATTACAGACATACTCGGGGAAGACACCCTTAGGCAATTATATACTCGCTAGGGCTTACATATCACCGTTAGCGGCATATACTTGATGAGATAAAGACTCGACATATAAACTACGCCAAGTCATCCAACGGTCACAAATATTAAACATATAAACATCCATCCAAACATACGAATATGGTAACATAATATTTCACGGTTAATGACACGCACTAGCATCTTGTACATAGCAAGTATGATAAATACACGTCCACGGGATAAACATTACCCTGAACCATACACGATAAAAATTTCGTATATGTAGACTCATTTCCTCCCGGTAGGACGAGGACAATAATACGGTCCTAGTCTAAACCTCGCCAGACTCTCGGAATAAACATGTTCCGATTCGACATGCGATACACATTTCGCATCCAAGACTCGGTCAAACACAGAAGCCGAGTACCCCAAATTCGGTCAACCTTCACGAAAGAGGCGGAAAGAGCACAAAAATCATAATCAAGCGGTACCCTACATGCAATGACACCACCTTGCAAGGATACGACAATTGACGGCCGGGTCGATCAACGCATTGCGTTCGCCTCCCAACAACGTCATCATATCCCCACTAAAACATGCATACAAGCATTAAGGATACATCTCCTTGTTTTGACATTCCAGTCTAACGAGCAAGGAGGTATAGCCGGGGAATGAGAGTTCATAGCACTTAACGATTAGTGCTCAAATCAAAACATAGGTAAAACCGACTCAAAGGGGAACATATCAAAAAACGTCACAAAACATGTGATATAAGCGAATGGAATACCATATATTCTAAACATGAATATTTAATTCTATTACGTAAATTTATACGATAAAAGAATCATACAATCTATTATAAATGAAAGTATAAGAAAAGAAGTAGAAGGAGAATTACAGGGTGTGCCAGCTGGTCAATGGGACCGGCCGCCGGCTACCCGGCTGGCACTTCAGCAACATTTGAAAACCATCAAAAATACAGGGTGTCCCAGCCGGTCAAGGGGACCGGCAGCCGGCTACCCGGCTGGGACCACATGTCATTTGAGAAAAAGAGGAAAGATAGGGGAGTGTCTCAGCCGGTCGGCTGACCGGCACCCGGTCGGCCGGCTGAGACTTACATAATACCAAAATACTTTGAAATACCATTTTCACATCAGCCACACTCCCTGTAACACCCGCAAATGTACCCTATTCTTATAGTAAAAATATTATACGGATACTTTTCAGCGAAATTTAGTTTTAGTTTAGAATTAAATTTCCCGTGTCTAATTTAGAATTTCCGTGTTCGTTTTTGGACTTTACGCGATATTCCGAGTAAGTTACGTCTTAAGACGTTTTTGGGCTTTTTCTCATGTTTTCCACTTACTCCTTCATATACTCCCTCATAGCCCTAACTCCCTCACATTCAATCTTCTTCTTCCACACCAAGTAAACACCAAAAACCCTAACCTCCTTATTTGCTCAATTTAATATCGATTCTTCTCCTTCGTTTCTCGCTCAAATTCATTAAAGTTCGTCTTACTCTTTCCCTCTCATCGTCCTCTATCCGTATTGGTAATAAAATTACCGTCTTTCTCGCTTTTCAATTTATCCGTATTTCTCAAAGGTGACTTATATTCATCTTTTATTATCTAATTGTAGGTGGTGACCTCCAAGACCGCGACAAAGACTACTTCTTGATAGAAGAGGACATCGACACGGATTGAAGACGCGAAAAGGTAACGGTGAAGGGTTACTCGATATCATTTACGTGTTTTAATGTGTTTTCTATGTTAGAAATCGTATTTAGAATAAGTTAGTAATCATAGGAATTGTGTTGTTGATGATGGTTGTTGTTAGTTGATAATTGATATAAGAATTGATGGTTTGTGATGATAAATGATAATTGTTGTATGTTGAACCTTAGTAAAAATTGGGATTTTCGTGTATAAAGGAATGCGTGCCTGAGACCAGGACGCTGGCAGCGTTGCCTGGCGCTGGCAGAGTTTCTTGCTGCCAGTTCTTCCCAAAATCGACCCTTTGAATTCTAGTCCCGCCTTGACTTTCCTTGTCCCTTTGGACTTGGTCTTCTTGCATTGATGATTTGTTTGTAGCCCACTCCAAATTGTCGGGTTTGGGTCTCGGCTCTCGGGTTTGACTTTGACTTTTGTTGACTTTCGGGTTTGACTTTGAATATTAATGTTTCGAATATTTCATAATCCCTTAGCTTGTATCGCATGTTTTGTGACGGTTTTTGATATGTCCCACTTTGAGTCGGTTTTACACTTGTTACGGTTTGAGCACTAATTTTCTATGTGCTTTGTACTCTCATTCCCTTGGCTACCTCCACGTTCGTAAGGCTGGAATGTCGGAACGGGGAGTGTATCCTTACTGCTTAATTGCATGTGTTAGTGGGCATATGACGACGTTGTTGGGAGACGAACGCTTTGCGTTGATCGACTCGGCCGTCAAATGTTGTATACTTGCGAGGTGGTGTCATTGCATGTAGCGTACCGCTTGTTGTGAGGCTTGTGCTCTTTTCCGCCTCTTTCGTGAAGGTTGACCGAATTTGGGGTACTCGGCGTCTATGATTGACCGAGTCTTGGATACGAAATGTCATCGCTTGTCGAATCGGAAAATGGTTTATTCCGAGAGTCTGGCCAGGTTTAGACTAGGACCGGATATTTATATCGTCGTCCTACCAGGAGGAAATTAGTCTACATATACGAAATGAATTGTATCGTGTATGCGTTCAGGGAAATGTTGTATCCCGTGGATGCCTTTTAATCATACTTGCATGTACACGGTGCTAGTGCGTGTCATTTACCGTGAGAGATATCGTCAACGTATTGTACGTTTGAATGGATGATTATATGATTGATTATTTGTGATCTTTGGATGACTTGGCATGGTTTGTTTGTCGAGTCTCAATCTTATCAAACTTACGCCGCTAACGGTGAGATGCAAGCCCTAGTGAGAGTGTATGGTTGCCTAAAAGTGTCATCCCCGAGTCATTCTATAACATGATGGTTACTGATTTGTACTTAATATGCTCTTATATTTATATATTGAATTGCCTATTTATCCTTCTCGTATTTCACATGTATATCTATATATGCATGCTTCTACTTTTGTATTTCCATTTATGTACGTTTAATGTGATATGGCTGGGAGAACCCGGAGTTACTCCCCACTGATTGTGGCGTTCATGTTTTTCATGGATGAACAGGTTGCTTGCTTGGATGGCTTTTTGCGTGTGGTATTTTGGGTTCGGGTGTGAGCTAGCGGGCGTTGGCCTGGATGAATCACCTCTAGACGTTGTTTAGCTAGTTTGCTAATAACTTTGATGTTTGATACATTTTGAGAGACTACGTCTCTTTGTAGTATATTCTATTTTAGTTTGTATTTATTTGACATTCCTCGTATTTCTATCTTGCATGTCAAAAGTTTTAAAAACACCGTATTTTCCGCTATATAAATCACATGCTTGTTATGTTTTATTTCCGCATTCGCGAGGGTTGTCACAGTTGGTATCAGAGCTTTTTATCGCTCCCGACGCACACGCGTGAACCCTAAACTTAAACTACTTGACCTTGAAATAATAAATGAGAGATAGGTAGAAGTTAAGGACTTTACTTGGTAGTCTTTTTGTTTATGCTAATTGATAGGATTAACTTGTTTTTGTTTCTTATGAAGATGGTTAGACCTCGAGTAGTGGAGAACGTTATGCTAGAAGTTGTTACGCAAGTGTTGAAAAATCAACAAGATGCGGCTATTGCTCTAGCCAACCAATTTCCCCCTCGAAGAGAAGATAACCACCAAGGCGGCTACGCTTGGGCAGCTAGTCAAATAGCCAGAAGTAAGATTATACCTTATGGTGGAGAGCCGGACCCTACCGAGCTATCGGAATGGTTCCGAGAAATGGAGAAGCAATTTGATTTATACCAAGTCCGTGAAGAGGACAAGGTGAGGATTGCCAAGCACTTCCTTGTAAGGGAAGAAGATAATTGGTGGGCGATTATTAGTGCCACCGCTACTCTTGAAGATGATTTCAATTGGGCTTGTTTCAAAGCGCTAGTTGAAGGTCGATTTTATCCCAAGGAGCTAAAGCAACAAAGGCTCAAGGAATTTATTGACTTCAAGCAAGGTGACTTGTCGGCACAAGATTTCACTACGGAGTTCAACAAGCTTGCTCACTTCGCTCCGAGGCTCATCAAAGATGACGAGGATCGAGCTTTCTACTACCGCAACAAGCTTAGTGCTTTACTTCAAAGTAAAGTGAGGAGGAATACTACTTCCTTTGGGGATTTATATGATGATGCTTTATGGGCCGAGAATTCCATGAAGGCCATTAGGGATGAAGCTATGATGAAGAATCCCTCTCCTTCTTTCACTCCTAGGCCTAATTTATATGGGAAGAGGCCGTTTACTCCGTCTTCCTCCAACTCTTATGCCAACAAGAGGAGATTCAATCCTCCTTCAAATGCAAATGCAAGAGCTCCTGCTCCTTTCATTCCCCGAGCTACTTCTAACGTGGTTCATAAGCCATATGCTCCTCCTCAAGCTCAAGGTCGCTTTTGCAACCGTTGTAGACTTCCACACCACCGCGGTGTATCATGTTCCAACCGACCTTATATTTGGTTCTTTTGCCAAAAGAGTGGTCACCGTTATGATGATTGTCCCGATCCTAAGTTGCCCCCTCCAATTGCCAAACCTAAGGGTTCTAACTTCGTTCTGAGCCGAGCCGAAGCTGACCCTCATCCGGAGATAATTACGGGTATGTTCTCAATCTTAGAGCAACCGTGTCTTATTCTTTTTTATACCGGTGCTTCTATGTCCTTTGTGTCTTCGACTTATGCTAATAAATTATCTATCGAGCCTACATCTAGTGAGGATGCTCCCATATCCTTACCATCCGGAGATATTATCTCTTGTTCTACTCTTTATCCAAATGTTCCAATCTCTATTTCGGGTACTATCTTTCCCGCAAATCTCCTTAAGTTTCCTCTAGGAGAGTTCGATTTAATTCTAGGTATTGATTGGTTAGCATTGTATCATGCTAGGTTCGAGTGTAGAGATCAAAAGATTTATTTAAAGAGTCCTTTAGGAGCTAGAATAACCTATAAGGGATCTCATCCCCAAAAAGGTGTGTCTTTGATTTCCGCAATGAAATTGGTGAGTATGGTAAGAAAGGGTCACCAAGCATACTTGTGTATTGTGACTTCTTCAACTATCTCTTTTTCAAATATTGAAGATGTGCCTATAGTTCGTGAATTTGTGGATGTATTCCTTGAAGACTTGCCCGGGATTCCTCCCGAGCGTGATGTTGAGTTTTCTATTAATCTTGTACCGGGATCCGGACCCATAGCCAAAGCTCCTTATCGTATGGCTCCAACCGAGTTGAAAGAGTTAAGGAAGCAACTTGATGATATGATTGAGAAAGGTTTCATTCGACCAAGTGCCTCGCCTTGGGGTGCTCCCGTTCTCTTTGTGAAGAAGAAAGATGGTTCTATGAGGCTTTGTATTGATTACCGTGAATTGAATCGAATTACAATCAAGAATAGGTATCCTTTGCCAAGAATTGAAGATTTGTTTGATCAACTAAAGGGTGCTTCTACTTTAACCAAGATCGATTTGAGATCCGGTTATCACCAAATTCCCGTTCGTGATACCGATATTCCAAAGACCGCTTTTAGTACAAGGTATGGTCATTATGAGTTCAAGGGGATGCCATTTGGATTGACTAATGCTCCCGCTATTTTCATGGATCAAATGAACCGCACATTTAGTGAGTACCTTAACAAGTGTGTGGTGGTGTTCATTCACGATATTCTTATTTTCTCCAACACCGAAGAAGAGCATGCTATTCATCTAAGGACTATTTTGGGTGTTCTTCGTCGTCAGAAGTGGTTTGCCAAATTCTCCAAGTGTGAATTTTGGTTACCTCAGGTGTCCTTTCTTGGGCATGTAATTTCTAAAGAAGGTGTGATGGTAGATCCTTCTAAACTTGAAGCTGTGGTGGATTGGAAGAGTCCGACCGATGTTAGAGAAGTTCGAAGTTTTCTTGGTTTAGCTGGTTATTACCGTAGATTTGTCAAAGATTTCTCAAAGCTTGCTAGACCAATGACCCAATTGTTGAAGAAAGAAACCAAGTTCCTATGGAATGAAGCTTGTGAAGCCGATTTTCAAGAGTTAAAGAAAAGGTTGACTACCGCTCCGGTGTTGACTTTACCTGAAGATGGTGTAGACTTTGATGTCTATTGTGATGCTTCCAAGATGGGTTTGGGTTGTGTACTTATGCAAAGTAAGAAAGTGGTGGCTTATGCTTCGAGACAGTTGAGAGTTCATGAAGTGAACTATCCTTCTCATGATTTGGAATTAGCCGCCGTTGTTCATGCTTTGAAAGTGTGGAGACACTACCTTATTGGTGTTCATTGTCGTATATTCACCGATCACAAGAGTTTGAAGTACATACTTACTCAAAAGGAGTTGAATATGAGACAAAGAAGATGGTTGGAATTGGTGAATGATTATGATTTTGAGTTGTTGTACCATGAAGGGAAGGCTAATGTGGTTGCCGATGCTCTTAGTAGGAAATCTTCTCATTACTTGAATGTTATGTCGGTATTGCCCGTTGATCTTTGTATTGAGTTTCGAAATATGAAGTTGGAATTCGTGGAACGTGGATTTGATTATGTTGGTGCTAGGACTGCCGAACCAGTTTTCCTCCGTGAGATCCGCGAAAGCCAAGTTGATGATCTTACCTACAAGTCTATTCAAGCCAAACTTCTAGAAGGAAAAGCTAAGGATTTCAAGTTTGATGATAAAGGTGTCCTTCGATTCCATGGCCGTTTGTTTGTTCCTAATGCTCTTGACTTGAGAAAGCGGGTTCTTGATGAAGTTCACCTTTCCCCTTATTTTATTCACCCCGGAGGTGATAAGATGTATAAAGATTTGAAGCTACAATTTTGGTGGCCGAATTTGAAAGGCGATGTTGTGTCTTATGCTGGAAGATGTCTTACTTGCCAACAAGTGAAAATTGAACACAAGAGGCCCGGTGGATTGCTACAACCTTTGGATATTCCACTATGGAAGTGGGAATCTATTTCTATGGATTTTGTTATGGCTTTGCCAAGGACCGTTGGAAGTAAATATGTCGTTTGGGTTGTTGTTGATCGTTTGACCAAGTGTGCTAGATTCATTCCGATCAAAGAGACTTGGAGTTTAGATCGACTAGCGAAAGCCTATGTTGATGAGATTGTTAGATACCATGGTGTTCCCAAGGATATTATATCCGACCGAGATCCAAGGTTTTGTTCGAGATTTTGGAAGGCTTTACAAGAAGCCATGGGTAGTAAGTTATTGATGAGTACCGCATTTCATGCCGCTACCGATGGTCAGACCGAGAGGACTATTCAGACTTTAGAAGACTTGCTTAGGGCTTGTGCACTCGACTTCCAATCTAGTTGGGAAAAGAGTCTACCGTTGGTTGAGTTTTCTTACAACAATAGTTATCATGCCTCGTTCAAGATGGCTCCTTATGAAGCTCTTTATAGAAGAAAATGTCGAAGTATAGATGTTGGAATCAATTGAGTGATGTTCGTGACTTAGGCCCCGATGTTCTTGTTGAGACTATTGATCATGTGAAGGTCATTCGTGATAGAATGAAAGCCGCTCAAGACTTGGCAAAAGTCTTATGCCGATATCCGAAGAAGACCGTTAGAATTTGAAGTTGGAGATAAAGTATTATTGTAAGTATCTCCAATGAAGGGTGTTAAACGGTTTGGTGTTAAGGGTAAATTGAGCTCAAAATACATTTGACCCTTTGATATTGTGAAAAGGATTGGTGTCGTTGATTACAAGTTGGACTTGCCCCCGCATTTGGCTAAGGTTCATGATGTATTCCATGTTTCTCAATTGAGAAAGTAAGTTAGTGATCCAAGCCATGTCTTTCAAATGGAAATGCCCGAGCTTGAACCGAATTTGTCCTTTGAAGAGAAGCCGATCCGCATTCTAGATCGCAAGGATAAGAAGTTGAGAAGTAAGGTAGTTCCTTTAGTAAAAATCTTGTGGAGATGTGCCAATGTTGAAGAAGAGACGTGGGAAACGGAAGCTTCTATGCGTATTAAATATCCAAGCTTATTCGATTAAGGTATCTTTCTTTCGCTCAAGTTTCGAGGGCGAAACTTTTTAAAAGGTGGGGTGATTGTAACACCCGCAAATGTACCCTATTTTGATAGTAAAAATATTATACGGATACTTTTCAGTGAAATTTAGTTTAAGTTTAGAATTAAATTTCCCGTGTCTAATTTAGAATTTCCGAGTTCGTTTTCGGACTTTACGCGAGATTCCGAGTAAGTTACGTCTTAAGACGTTTTTGGGCTTTTTCTCATGTTTTCCACTTACTCCTTCATATACTCCCTCATAACCCTAACTCCCTTACATGCAATCTTCTTCTTCCACACCAAGTAAACACCAAAAACCCTAACCTCCATATTTGCTCAATTTAGTATCAATTCTTCTCCTTCGTTTCTCGCTCAAATTCATTAAAGTTCGTCTTATTCTTTCCCTCTCATCGTCCTCTCTCCGTATTGGTAATAAAATTAACGTCTTTTTCGCTTTTCAATTTATCCGTCTTTATATTCATCTTTTATTATCTAATTGTAAGTGGTGACCTCCAAGACCCCGACAAAGACTACTTCTTGATAGAAGAGGACATCGACGCGGATTGAAGACGCGAAAAGGTAACGGTGAAGGGTTACTCGATATCATTTACGTGTTTTAATGTGTTTTCTATGTTAGAAATTGTATTTAGAATAAGTTAGTAATCATAGGAATTGTGTTGTTGATGATGGTTGTTGTTAGTTGATAATTGATATGAGAATTGATGGTTTGTGATGATAAATGATGATTGTTGTATGTTGAACCTTAGTGAAAATTGGGATTTTCGTGTATAAAGAAATGCGTGCCTGAGACCAGGACGCTGGCAGCGTCCATGGATGCTGGCAGCGTCCATGGACGCTGGCAGCGTCGTGAGGACGCTGGCAGCGTTGCCTGGCGCTGGCAGCGTTTCTTGCTGCTAGTTTTTCCCAAAATCGACGCTTTGAATTGTAGTCCCGCCTTGACTTTCCTTGACCCTTTGGACTTGGTCTTCTTGCATTGATGATTTGTTTGTAGCCCACTCCAAATTGTCGGGTTTGGGTCTCGGGTTTGACTTTGACTTTTGTTGACATTTGGGTTTGACTTTGAATATTAATGTTTCGAATATATGATAATCCCTTCGCTTGTATCACATGTTTTGTGACGGTTTTTGATATGTCCCACTTTGAGTCGGTTTTACAATTGTTAGGATTTGAGCACTAATTTTCTATGTGATTTGTACTCTCATTCCCTTGGCTACCTCCACGTTCGTAAGGCTGGAATGTCGGAACAGGGAGTGTATCCTTACTTCTTAATTGCATGTGTTAGTGGGCATATGACGACGTTGTTGGGAGACGAACACTTTGCGTTGATCGACCCGGCCGTCAAATGTTGTATACTTGCGAGGTGGTGTCATTGCATGTAGCGTACCGCTTGTTGTGAGGCTTGTGCTCTTTTCCGCCTCTTTCGTGAAGGTTGACCGAATTTGGGGTACTCGGCGTCTATGATTGACCGAGTCTTGGATGCGAAATGTCATTGCTTGTCGAATAAGAAAAAGGTTTATTCTGAGAGTCTGGTCAGGTTTAGACTAGGACCGGGTATTTATATCGTCGTCCTTCCAAGAGGAAATTAGTCTACATATACGAAATGCAGCATCGTGTATACGTTCAGGGAAATGGTGTATCCCGTGGATGCCTTTTAATCATACTTGCATGTACACGGTTCTAGTGCGTGTCATTTACCGTGAGAGATGTCGTCAACGTATTGTACCTTTGAATGGATGATTATATGATCGATTACTTGTGATCGTTGGATGACTTGGCATGGTTTGTTTGTCGAGTCTCAATCTTATCAAACTTATGCCGCTAACGGTGAGATGCAAGCCCTAGTGAGAGTGTATGTTTGCCTAAGAGTGTCATCCCCGAGTCATTCTATAACATGATGGTTACTGATTTGTACTTCATATGCTCTTATCTTTATATATTGAATTGCCTATTTATCCTTCTCGTATATCACATGTATATCTATATATGCATGCTTCTACTTTTGTATTTCCGTTTATGTACGTTTAATGTGATATGGCTGGGAGAACCCGTAGTTACTCCCCACTGACTGTGGCGTTCATGTTTTTCATGGATGAACAGGTTGCTTGATTGGATGGCTTTTTGCTTGTGGTATTTTGGGTTCGGGTGTGAGCTAGCGGGCGTTGGCCTGGATGAGTCA
>JAIUZE010009521.1:0-47799 GCA_022085475.1 Heliosperma pusillum | reverse complement strand
GTCTGTCGAGTCTCAATCTTATCAATCTTATACCGCTAACGGTGAGATGCAAGCCCTAGTGAGCGTATTCGATTGCCTAAGAGTGTCTTTCCCGAGTCTTTGAATAACATGATGGTTTCGGATTTGATTTCCACATGATCTATTCTTATCATTATTTATCATTATTTATCGAATTGCTTATCTATTCTTATCGTATCTCACATGTATATCTATATATGCATGCTTTACTTTTGTGTTTCCTTCTATGTACGTTTAATGTGATATGGCTGGGAGAACCCGGAGTTACTCCCCACTGACTGTGGCATTCATGTTTTTCATGGATGAACAGGTTGCTTGCTTGGATGACTTTTTGGATATGATATTTTGGGGTTCGGGTGTGAGCTAGCGGGCGTTGCCCCTGGAAGATTAACCTCTAGACGATTTTAGCTAGTTTTGCTAAACACTTGTTCTTTGCTAACATTTTAAGAGACCCCGTCTCTTTGTTGTATTTCCTTATTTAGTTGTAATATTTTGACACTCCTCGTTTATTTAAACTTGCATGTATAAAAGTTTTTAAAATACCGTATTTCCGCATATCTTTTCACATGCTTGTATGTTTTATATTTTCGCATTCGCGAGGGTTGTCACAAAAATAGGAATTCAACTTGTTTTTTTCATCACCATAAACATATATATTTTGAAAATTTCCTTGTCTTAAAACTGATGTCATTTCCTTTTATATATAACTTTGCTATATATTTTTTTAACTAATTGTATATCCTTGCTTGTTTTTGTTGGTATAGGTTTTTTCCTAAAGTTTTTGAGTTGTGTTGGTGGAGTCAAGGGATTAAGATGGTGGATTCAAGGGATCAAGACAATTCAGACGATGTTAATCCTTAGTTGTAAATCCACAATTTAGTAGACATTCCTTTCCAACAGTTTGTATAAGTTTTATTTTGCAACAGTTTGTATAAGAGAAACAATTCAGAAAAGTAGGTAATTATTTAGTAGACAAGCAGCTCAACTTTCACTTTTGTGAATCTAGGGCCTCGGTTTGTGAATCTCACACTTTTGAATTTTGAATCTATTAACTTAGTTTTTAAAAATAGGATTTGGCCTTGTGAAACTTAGCCTTTTACTTTGGAATCCTACAGCTAATCTATGTGATGAATCTACGGCTTGATCGGTTATGTCGCGGTCCCGATACAAAAATAATTACCCGCACTTAGGCTAACAACATAAGGAATGTAATTAGGGAAGTAGGGTGTCGATCCTCAGGGAGTACGTGTTAACTATGAATTGCTATGGAATGATTTTTATATAAGTTCGAGTCATTTGAGGTGGTTGTCTAAATTACTAACATAAAATAAAATGACAAGTATGTAAATGACGATATGTAAATGACAAATATGTAAATTGCAAAACGTAAAACTCAAAACAGACTACTTACCCGATCGGGGAAGTGCTCTGATCCGAATAACAACAACTAAATTCTAACTAAAGACGATATTTAATTGACAATATTGAAAGCCTATCTAACTAAACTAATAAACTAGATAATAATAATAAAGTAAACTATCTAAGAATAGAAATAGAAAGACGATAAAAAAAACTAACTAGATAACAATGTAATAAACTATCTAATACGGTAAAATAAACTATCTAATCAAATTGAAATAGCGAAAGAGAAATACATGTAAAACTAATTAAAAGTTTCATTAATACCAATATTAGAATTACTATGATTGTCTAGGCCTTGTAGCGGTATATTCCTTTCGTATTCGTACCGACCTTTTAGTGGTTCCTAACGTCCTCTTAGCATGGTTAGGTCACTAAACCCTTATTGGTAGTCCTAATTCCCATCCCAACTCTCGTTATAAAGACGGAAATTGACTAATACAAACAATTGTTTATGGCCACTAAACAAAGTTATAGAATTTGGCATGATCAAAGGAAGAAACAACTAGATGGTTCAAATGGTATCTACTCTTCTTTTAATTCATTTAACTCGTAAATCATTTCAATATTACAACTCTATTTATTTTATTTACACAATGATAACTTTAGAATATTGGAATTAATCTAATTTATGTGATCATGTGATTAAGTAAATTAATAAGAAAAAGATGTAGGAAATTAGACTATGAAATATAAATACTAAAGTGATTAAGGTAATTATACTAATAGTGATTCTAATGACAATTTTTAGGATTATATGATTAGGTAAATTATAATGTGACATGCTAAACAATATAGCCAAGTTTGGATTAATTTACCATATGCCAAATTATTACTAGATTAATTTTAGATTGATTTCCTAACAACAACAATATGAAAATAATATTAATTAAATTAAGGTTCATGATGAAAATTGCATAGTAAAAGATAGAGAATTACCAAGTTTGGAATATGAATATATAAGAACGAAAGTAAAGAACAAATATCCAATAACAAAAGCTATGAAAACACTAGAGAAACACTAAGAAATAAACTATATTCTAAAACTTGTAAGGAAGAAATAAACTATGAAATATGTTATTGTATGAAAGTATAAAAAGATGATAAGAGATATATTAAGCGATGATAAGATATGTAAGATATAAGGGATCTATGGGATGTTAATAGTGTGTGATGATCATTGGCTTTTATAAGGCTACATGGTTGTTGATCCCTCGTCCAAATTCGTACCCTAGTCAAAGCATTAATGCACTCATTTAAGCTCGGTTGAAGAAGAGCTAAGTAACGTCCAATTGCAGAAATACCCGATCGGGTAAATGGCAATCCGATCGGGTAAATGTGCAAGATGGATTCTTCCGTCTTTTCGTCTTAGGCACGGAATCCTATGCCTTGGTCTTGGTCAATGTAATACGGAATTGGGCTTGGGCTGATCTTCTTTTGACTTGGGTTGATGTTTTCTTTTGAGTTTCAAAGCCAAAGTCCAAGATAAATCCAATTGAGGAAGGATGTAGCGGAATCGTAATCAAATCGTGAACTGGCTATCATCAATTCCTTAAAAACTCGTATCCTAGTGCCTTTGCTCCATAAAGTAGGAAAATATAGCAAAACCACTTCATTTCCTATAAAACGAGTCAAAACACGCAAAACAACTAGAATAGCAATATTAGCTCGTTAATCACTTAAAAAAGTGCATAAATCGTATGGAAATCGAGCTAAAACGGGGGATAAATCTATACAAAATATCACTTATCAAACTCCCCCAAGCTAAACCCTTGCTTGTCCTCAAGCTATCATACAAATCTCAAAAACTAAGCTCTTAATAAGTAGATGAATCATAAACCCGTAGCAACAAGGGCGAAGGAAAATGCGAAACATGGTTGAGATTTACATAACGGCGCAGCATAGAAAATATTCTTTGGACCTTTTCAGCTCTTGCATGATCTTTTGACAATGGACTCTCACGGTACACTCATCACTCAATTTTTCGTAAAATAGGAAATATTGGTTTAAATTTGAAGTGACACTCACCTATCTACAACTTATAAGAATGTGCCCGCAGTCTAGTATGGTAGAGAATCCAAAATCATTAAGTAAGACTAATCATGATCAAAATATAATGTAAGAAGCACTAGAAAAGTAAAGAAGAGGCTTAGGAAATTTGGGTAAGAAAGTGGACAAACGATTTTGGTCATGTGAAGCTTAAAGTCAAGCTAGTAATAACCAAATGTGTAGTGGATACTCAATCCAAATCATACCAATTCCGATCAACAATAGTCAAAGCCAAAAACAGCACATTGGCTTATTAAACATGACAAACCAAATTACGACTTCCCATAATTTTCTTTCTTTCTTTTCATTTCATGGAAGCGTTTTTCCTCTTTTCTGTTTTTCTTTTCTTTTGAGCTTTCAATTTCATTTATTTTTTTTTTTTCATTTTTTCAAAGCTCTTTTTTTTTCTTTGAAACCCGGGAATCAACAATCCCGAGATAGCAAGTTCACACCAAATGGTGGCATTATCAGAACATCGCAAAAGCACAGAACACCCCTACACATAAAGTCGGTTACTAGCTCAACAAGGGTAGACAATATTATAATGTAGCTAGGAAGAAGGGTTTGCGAAAGGTGAACAAGAGATTGAATGGCTTCAAAAATGTAGATCATGATAGTAATACTTATAGAAAATGGAATAAAAACAATACTTATGCGTTTTGATGTAACACAGACTACAAGGAGAAACTACTTACTCTTAAACTGGGATCGGGTTCAGATGTACCGACCACTGGAGGCTCTACCTTACAATATGAGTAGCTTGCCAAAGTCAAGATCAAGCTTAATTAAGTCCAAATGCAATTTTCTACCTACTGTGTACAAGACATCCCAATGAATGCATAATTCCTCATAATATAACGAAACATCAGCTTATAAAAACTATAATTTAAAAATGTAAGATGGAAATGATCTTTTCTTTTTGTATTTTTTTGATTTTTTTCTTTTTTTTCCAAATAAAACTAAAAATGAACTAAGAAAATTAAAAGAAAATAAAATAAATAAAAATCTAAATGCAATCCTAAATGCAAATCGTCCCCCAAGCTAAAACTTCACATTATCCTCAATGTGCATGCAATTATATCAGAAACAAACCGAGAAACGGCTGGTAGCACATGGAACAGAGAAACGATATGAAATTCTAATGGGAAAAGGGGCTTAAAAAGAAAGCTAAAAATGCGAAAAATAAAGGAAAGAAATAAAATTCTTACAAAATGTCTAGCCTCCCCCAAGCTAGTATAAACAAGGGGAGCTCATCATCTCATCACAAAGGCCACCAGCTACGGCCTCTCCTCTCAGAAGGAGGTGGCTCGGATGCGGATCCAGAAGCATCTGTATAGTAGTTATCATCTGCAGAATAATAACTACCACGAGAAAAAATGATCCCGGTTGGGTTGCTGGCTCCTAAGGACTGGTACTCTTCTAATTGGTGATCTCCAAAATCACCTTTATATCCCCCAAAACTCTCAACGCCATAGTCGGTTCCACAGTAATCCGGTCCGGTCTGCGGCACACCTGCATCATAAGTAGTACCATACCCCCCCTCGGGCCTAGTATAAAAAGATGGGTGGGGGCCCTCTGGTCTAATCACACCTTGCCTAGCAAAGTGGCCATAGATAGGGTGCAAAGCAAGCTGCTGGTCGGACTGAATTCTATTAACGGACAAGGTCAAGGCTTCAAACATGGCGGTCACATCGCCCGCAGCATGGGTCGAGTAAGAGGATGATCCTACCTCAGGGCGGCGGGTTCTAAGTTGAACAGGAGGGTCAATGGGGGTAATATCCCCAACAGGAAGGTAGTAAGTGGATCGGGGTAAGATAGCCTCACCCTCTTGAAGTGGAAGTCGCTGCCGAAGAAATGGAATTTGCTCTACCTCGGCGGTCAACTTGACCGAATCACGGCCAGCAATCCTCCAAATCATATGGGGGTGAGAAGCACGAAACCAGTTGAGTTGAACAAAGTAATCATAATCCAACCCATTTCCCATCTCGGTGGGAGGTGTAGTCAATGCCCGAAGGTCGGTGGTGGCTTGGTTAAAGCCACAAACTCGCATAGCAAGGTGAGTGATAAGACCTCCATAGACAATGGCAGTGTTCTTAGGATTAATAGCTTTGGTCAACTGAACAGCAAAATGATACGGAACACTAATAGACCATGGTTCATCACCATTCACATTCAAAAATCCTCCTAACATTTCTAACTCTACTCGTCTCACCAAATGAGGTTCAGCACGACCCAAAAAGGTCCATCCCATGAATCTTTGCCATATTCTAATAGCGGGATGATGGATATGTTGGTGTGGGACATGGTCCCAATGAGAGACAGGGTAAGTCGAAATAGCACTCCAAAGCAGGCTAACATCAAAGCCGTCTGGGGTGAGGTAACAGTATCCTCAGTGGTGAGACCAAAATTTCTAGCAAAGTTCTCTAAGTTCATACTATAATCATCATTAAACAAGCGAAACCGAACTTGAGGCATAGTATTTCTATTTCTAGACTTATGTAACTCAAAAGAGCTCAAGAATTCAAGGGTTAGTTGAGGGTAGGTCTCATAACTAAAGTTCATGCTAGCATTCATACCTAGACCCCTAAATAACACTTTTACATGCTCATAAAGTTTTATATGCCTTAAAGAATAAACATTGAGGAACTTGGTAGCCCTCATACCTTTGCTTTTAAGAATGCACCATTTTTGCCATTGCTCATTTGAGCTAAATTCTAAATCCGGAAAGTTAGTATCATGCATAGCATTCCCTTGATTTTCAGGTTGATCATTTGCTTCAAGCATTTCTATATCTTCTTCTTGTGCTCTACTACTTTCTCCTTGATTGGAGGTTTTTGCCCTCTTTGATTCCCTTAATGTAGGTGCCATCTTCTACAAATAACTAGTATTAAAACACTTCACAAATTGATAACAGAAGTGTTATAATACTAAGCTTTAAACACAAATTCAAGCATAGTGACCTTAGTGAAACATTATCATGCTATCTTTTGAGCACAAATGGATGATATTAAGCATAACAATATGTCAATTAGGTGAGCAACATATTACTTGAATCATGAGTTTGGCTACTACCTAAAGGTACTAATGCTAACTTAACATGACAAGATCATAAGGTCATAGTATAAAGCATGAATTCAAGCATCATACTACCACTTAAGCACAAGTTCTTAGCATATAGTAAAGATGAGTATCCTAGGGAGCATATGAGCATTCAAATCATAGTAATCATCCTAATTAATCACTAAAATTCACTCTATAGCATGTAACAATCTTTAGAAATCCAATTTAAACAAGTTTTGCAATCAAAATCAAGAACCCCCAAATTTGAGTTAGGGTTTGTTCATGTTGGATTTCTGAAAAATATAGAGAAATTAAAGTAACTAAAGTAGAAATAACTTACTTGATGATGCTTAGAAGTTTCCCTTGATGAACTATAGGAACAAATTTTGTAAGAAAAGACTAAGAATTGAAGGTTTTGAAAGAATTTTGAGGTTTGAAATTGAAGAACACGGGTATAAGGCAGCAAGAAAAGGGTAGTAAGTGGGTTTTATAGAAGAAATTAGAGCAAAATACGGATCAGGCAATTTACCCGATCGGGTATACATGGATCCGATCGGGGAAACCTGCTGGTCCGTTTTTTGTTTATTTTTTCTTTGCCACTTGCTCTTACCTTTTGGCTATATGTTCTTGAACATACTTACTAACCTTAGTAATATTGACAACATGGGCCAAGGATATCTCCTTCTTGTCTCAATAGGTCCTCCGATTCTAAGTACGAAAAACTATTGACAAAACATGCATAATAACAAGTAAAACGAAAAATTGTTCCTAACTATTACAACTCAAAATCCAAAAATAGTCCAAATAAAATAGTCCAAATTATTGTCTAATAAGTCGAATAAAGAAAATGCATAAAGAAAAAGCAAAGAGAAAGACGGGTTGCCTCCCGACAAGCGCATTTTTTAGTCGTGCTAGACTTTGTTTTGCTATCCCTCCTTAACCCTTATGAAGGGATTTGAGCTCCTTGTAGATGGATTCGTCCTTGAATTTCCACATTTACCTTTTGCCAACACCCATGGCAATCTAATGCGAATACACCACAAAGTTCACAAGGTGTTGTTAATGGGGTAAATGGGTTGAAAACTCTTGGGCGATATAAAGTGCTTTTTGGGGTGGTTTCGTTGGATTGAACAGGACATGCTAAGGAACCTTCCCTCTTTCTTTTTGTGAATTAGTTGATAGGTTTGACAAATTGGTTCTAAACCTACGGTGAAAAGCGATGACAATCTCTTCCCACTGCATAGGTCTTGTGGCTTCCTTTAAACGACGGGTGAACCAGCATTTAGCTTCTCCCTTTAGTGATAAAGGAAAAAGTGTTTCTCTAATTTTTTTTTGGGTGATTCCCTCCCTCATAAAGGTTTGACACAATTCACAAAAGGTTTGAAGATGATGTGACGGGTTTTCGTTTGCTTTTCCACTAAATTGGTTACCCTCTATGAGAGCAATCAAAGTCAAATGGACCCTTAGGATCCCACTAGCGAGCTCAAAAACCCGGTACCTTGGATCTTCCCTTGTTAGTACCATTTTTGTCAACCTACAAGAAAAACAAAAAAGTGAAAGTTAGTAACGATTTAGGTACGGTTGCACCTAAAAATGGTAGAAATGATAAACAAAAACCAACAATTCATAGATAAACAAATAGGAATCTAGGATTTGTGAATCCTACAGGGAAGGTTTGTGAATCTAGGATCTTAGTTTGTTAAACTCCTATAAAAATAGGAATTCAACTTGTTTTTTTCATCACCATAAACATATATTTTTTGAAAATTTCCTTGTCTTAAAACTGATGTCATTTCCTTTTATATATAACTTTGCTATATATTTTTTTAACTAATTGTATATCCTTGCTTGTTTTTGTTGGTATAGGTTTTTTCCTAAAGTGTTTGAGTTGTGTTGGTGGGATCAAGGGATCAAGACGGTGGGTTCAAGGGATCAAGACAATTCAGACGGTGTTAATCATTAGTTGTAAATCCACAATTTAGTAGACATTCGTTTCCAACAGTTTGTATAAGTATTATTTTGCAACAGTTTGTATAAGAGAAACAATTCAGAAAAGTAGGTAATTATTTAGTAGACAAGCAGCTCAACTTGCACTTTTGTGAATCTAGGGCCTCAGTTTGTGAATCTCACACTTTTGAATTTTGAATCTATTATCTTAGTTTTTAAAAATAGGATTTGGCCTTGTGAAACTTAGCCTTTTAGTTTGTGAATCCTACAGCTAATCTATGTGATGAATCTTACAGCTAATCCTAAAACATTAATGTAAACATCCCCCTCGTGGCGGAAGCCACGAGAGGCGAACTCGGGGTGTGGTCTCTCTCCCGCCGGACCAGCAATATAGAACCAATAACCAATCACAAGTAACATCATCATCATAGATCTATCATGAACCATCATCATCATAGTAACCATCATTAACAATATCATTAACATCTATCAACATATGAAAGTAATGAGTAGGGATACCCTACCTCAAGGCAATTCCACAAACTATGACGTACAACTAAAACTCTTCCTCTACAAATTATCCTTCTAATAATACACAATAATCTAATTATATAATCATCAAAACCTCATCCTCATATCAGATTAGGGTTTCAGAAGACTACCCACCAATACTAAATAAATTCAAAATATGGATACTTACGATAAGATTGATGCAAAAGGAACGGGTCCAACGTGAAAGTCCTAGACCTCTAATTAGACTCCTCTAATTAATTCATTAAATTACATTAACTTAATGATTTAGGATCTAGTTATCATGCATGCAAATATAAAAGCATAAATATAAAGATAAGAAGAAATTTCCTTACAATGAGAAATTTTTCGGTCAAAATGGGCATAATAAGAAACTCTTTTCTTATTGTTCTTGAGCATGAAATTAATGGATGATCCTCCATAAAACAACCTCCAAAGTAGAAGGTCTCCTTCTTGTTGCACCCAAGATTAAACCCAAATAATCTTACCTTATTATTAACTAGATAATAAGATAGATAAAATACTACTAATATTAGTATATATTACTACACTAGTAATACTTGGAAAATGTTAGTATTATGATAGTTTAGTGAGAGGTTGATGTTTTAGAGAGATGTAGAAGGAAAAACAAGAATGAATTGGAGAAGAAAAATGAACAACTAAATGGCCTATTTATAAGCACATGGCCGGCCCTCTACAAGCTTTTGTAGATGATTTTTGTTCTTATTTTATTCTCATGCTAGGTGGTGGAGTGTAGTATTAGTTGAAATGATTTTGGTGTACTATTCATGTCATAATCACATGTGACTTGTGAGCATGAACAAAAGCAACCATCATCACCTTACCACTACTACTTGACCGGCCCCTAGTGGCCTTATATGGTCCATTTTGATTTTTGATATTTGTCCCACAAATACTTATAATCATATGTTTAATTATCTTGTATAATTAAGTGTTAATTTGATCATATAACAATTATATGACTCAATTAAATAAATAATATGTACTTAACATTTTAATTAATATTTTACCATTATATCAATATATAATGGGTCCCACAATGCTTAGTTAATTTATTTTACAACTCCTTATAAATATAATTAACTAATTACCTCTATCTCAAAACCTCAACTAATTTAGTAATTTAACGATTAATTACTAAGTTAAATCTTATTTAATCGTATTAAAATAAGATATAAATTTATTAGTCAATTATCGCATAATTGAAAAATAAGTTTAATCGAATTTGAGTTCTTAACTCAATTTCTAACACTTAACTCTCGTACATATCGAATATATGTAATGTACTAATTAACTGTATCGTATACAAATAATTAGTTACTATTTGGATTTCATCCTTTAGGTGTGACCGAAAGGGATCAGTTGATCACCGCCGTCAAACGACAATAACGTCAAACTCTAGTCAGCCAACCGTTATTGATTTACGTTAATCAACTGACTAATCATATATATAGTCAATAAATATACCAATTATATTTCTTAATAAGATTTATTATGTGGCGCACTATTGTGGAGGACACCTACTCCAACAGTAACAACTGCCTCTAGCCAATCCCGAACATAGAACTACGACAAATCCCCAAAGGGTAGCGTTTGCTCATTCCGATCGGTATTTAACTGATACCTCTCGTCATCAATACAACTAGACCATAACAACTATACATTTTAACTGACTGTACAAAAATGTGAATAACATCACAAATCATTACATAGAACAATATAACCAACTGAACTATTATATCGAAAAGAGTAACCAACGAGATATATAGTCACAATGTTATAGTATAACTAATTATAACACAACATATGATCAAGCACATACGATCAAAGGTTATAGTATCTTGAACTATTACATTATACTTTAGAAGTCACGTTACAGTTCGAGCTACCATAACATCAAGAATAGAATCATGTATATATTCAACGTTATAGTACCTCTTACTATAACCTTCACTTAAGCCAAGTGAAGTTATAGTAACCCCAGCTATAACCTTAGTTAAGCGTGTTAGGTTATAGTATCATCAACTATAACTTACACTTAACCCTAGTAAAGTTATAGTAACTCCAACTATAACCTTATTTAAGCATATCAGGTTATATCATCATCAACTATAACCTTCACTTAACTCCAGTAAAGTTATAGTACTTTCAGCTATAACGTTACTAAGTGTGCCAAGTTATAGTATTATCAACTATAACCTTCACTTAACTTTAGTAAAGTTATAGTACCTTGAGTTGTAACCTTCACTCAACTTTAGTGAAGTTATAGTACGTCAAGCCATAACCTTTGTTATATATGTGCGAGGTTATAGTATTATCCACTACAACTCTCTTCCGTCACTGGTTAGTCCTCTATAACACCATCATCGAGGGGTCAACTCCATGGTACAAGCCGTCATGTCACCACAACGAGTCTTGTTATACTACACCGCACCATAACGTCACTTTCAAAGTTATAGGCCGAACATGTATAACCTGGGTAGCTTACGCGCAAAGTTATAGTCTAACACACTATAACCTTAACGTTGTAAACCAAAACCCTATATAACAAAGTAAAACCCTAATCAACAAAACCCTAGCCTTTCCTCCCAAGGGAGGCTCTGAAAAACCCTGCGACACCTTCCTAGGGCCGCGAGCCACCAACGAAGGCTAGGGTTCGAATCTTAAACCCTAGTTCGTACCTCAACGACAACATGATATTATAAACAACAATTAGATATACAATTTAAATAAAATCATTAAACATGTATAATAATTACTACACACGCATCAAATCATTTAATCAATCATCATTCATGTTAATCAATTCACTTTATATAAACACAATTAAAGGAAAACACCTAGTTACCTTTATTACGCAATAAATACTGTACTACAATAAGAATCTCTCTAAAATCGCTAATTAATAGAATTCACCTTCTTTACACATCAAAACAAGAACCCTAAAGGTAGGTCTAACCTCCACACAAATAGATCCTATAAAAAGATAAGGAGAAGAATATATTGTAAAGGTAAGATACATGATTGTAAATATATAATTTATCTTTGCATTTGAAAGAAGGAAAGATTCATAAGAATGAAGTTTAAGAGAGAAAGAAGAACAAAAGAGAGTAAGGCGAATAGTACGGCGCAAAGCTCATGTACAAAACAAAGGTGAGCAACCTAGTTGCTACGTTAATGATTCTATTTATAAGAAGATTTAAGTGGGCTTTTGATCCATTAGCCCACAAGCTGGATAATCCAATTACAAAACGGGTTTAGAATAATTAAAACGCTTAGACAGTTTATATAAAAGAATGAGCTAATAAATTAAAATAGTAAAATCGGACACGGACAATTTAACCCATCCAAAATTAGGCGAAATCGGAAATAATTAAATAAAAGATGTAATCTATAAGCAAGAAATAAATTATTATATCCGAAAAATAATTATTTTAATAAGAGAGTTTGCGAATAAAAATTATTATAAAACACGAGGTGTTACAATCCTACCCCCTAAAAAGAAGTTTCGTCCTCGAAACTTAAAGTTTATAAACAAAAGCCAAATAAAAGGCAACAAATGGCTACAAAGAAAGTAAACAATAACAACATCAACCGCTGCGCACTCTGATTCCTCGAAACTTAAAATTTAAGAAGATTATCAAACATTGAAAAATAACATTATAAGAGGAAAATATGAAACAATAAATAATCAAAACCATCGTAACACACACTCTATACATTTGCAATCATACAACTACATATAAAAGAAGAGAGAAAATCAAACATCAAAGTACAGAAAAGGTCCTTATTAGTTTCTACCCCATTTACTCTCACTCGTTTACTAAGCCTGTTTAATTTAGTCATTTACTAAGCAAGAGTTGGGAGCGTGTTCGCTCTGATACCAACTGTAACAACCCGGATTTCACGACAAAGAAATGCATAATAATAAATAATTCATATGAGTATAAAGATGAAATAAGGGTCAAGGTGGCGGAAACACCTGACCAATCCGGATCGCTACTAAATCAAAAACTAAACTATTACATTATTAATATTCTCAAAGGGAAGATTGAACTATGCCAAATGGCTTATTCCCGCTACCGAGTGTGTTTATGATAGGATCGTAGTCCGTTTTCAGTCGTAGGCTTGTGCTTATGTTTGCGGTTCTTATTGAGTTTATCATGCCTGCAACTAGGGCTAGTGCGTCAGCTGGAACCCATAAATTCAGTGCCGAAGAGGTAGCCAGACTAGTGGAATTGAATGTGGCGCTTATCGAGGCCCTTAAGAATGTGGGGAAGGACCGAGCAGTGGTAGTTGATGCTACTACCATAAGCACAACTAATGCGCATCACTCACCCAGTGCCTACGAGGGTACTGGTGCACCACATCTGTTAGATTACTGGCACCGGGAGATGGAGAGCATATTCGAGGTCGTCAATTTTCCATAGAATCTATGTGTTGATCAAGCGACGTTCTACCTGAGAGGTCACGCGGAAAATTGGTGGTTTCGGGAGAGAGTGGATATGAAGGAATACCTCATTGAGAATGGGGAGGAGGCAATACCGTGGAGAGAATTTAAGGCTGAGATGAGGACCAAGTTTGTTCCAGAGCACGTGAGAGGGAAGCTGAGTTTGACTCATTCTAGATGACTGAGAAAATGACTGTGACAGACTACTACAACAAGTTCACATAGTTGGCGAGCTATGCAGATGATATGCAATGTAGTAAGAAAGCTTTATCCGAGAAGTTCCTGAAGGGGTTGATCTTTAGGGTCATGAACAAACTATATGTGGGGGTAGCCATCGACCTTAAGGAAGCCTATGATAAGGCAGGACAAGCACAGAGGTTGGCAGAGATGACAAGAGAGGCTAAGGAAGCAATGGATAACAAGAGGAAGTCGACTAGTGAAGGTGGAGGCAATTCTACCTACAAGAGGGCTAACTATTCTCATACCAGATCTTACTCTGGTGGCGGTAACTACAAAGGGAGACATCAGTATGGAGGGAACAATGGGCGTGCTGCTAGTGAGACTTTGGGTTGAGATGTCATGGTTGTGGTGGCCTTGGCAAGAAGAGATTCGTGTGTCCATCTTCAAGTGGGGGTGGAGGATATCAGCCTTCATTCCAGAAGAGTTATTTTCTGAGCATGGCAAGTAATCGGCCCGCGGGGTCATGGAATCGGCAAGGGAACCAGAGTGTGAATAACGGTGGCTATAACCGCAATGGAGGGAACTACCAACCTCCAAAAAACAATGGGAACCATATTTCAGCATCAAAGACTGTGGCATCTTCTGGCACAGTACATGGAGCAGGTTAGAAGAACAGCGGAAAATTTTTCATGATGGATAAGCAAGCAGCGTAGGAAGATGCGCAAGTTGTCACCGGTACTTTTCTATTTAACCATGTTCCATCCTTCGTTTTATTTGATTTGGGGGCGACCTATTCTTTTGTGTTTAAGAGTCATGCTTTGTTGTTGGGTCTTGGGGATAGTGAGTCTGTTAGGGTAGAGGTGTTTATTTCATCTGGGAGTCGGTATCTTGTTGTAAACTGTTTAAGGGTGTATCAATGATTGTGGGGGAGGTAGACTTTCCTGGAAACCTGTTTGAATTTTTTTTAGATGGGTTTGCAATTATTGTCAGGATGGAGTGGTTGGGGAAGTATAAGGCAAACATAAATTGCCATCAAAAGAAATGTCTTTAAGGGGTCCAAAAGGGGTTAGAGTGTCGTACCGGGGGTTCGTTGTGAAGCCTAAGGTAAACTTGATTGCGGCAATTACCTTGAAGTCGTACCTAAGAAAGGGTTACCCGATGATTTCGTACCATGTGAGAGATACCATAGTTGAGGAACCAGCTGCAGAACAGATTTTGGTGGTGAGAGAGTTTGTGGATGTCTTTCTGGAGGACATACCGGGATCACCGCCGAAAAGGGATATTGATTTGAGCGCGGAGTTGAAGCCGGATACGGGAACAATTTATGAGTCCCCGTATTGCATGGGATCGAAGGAGCTTGAGGAGCTAAAGAAGCAGTTGAATGAGTTGGTAGACAAAGGGTATATTAGACCTAGTGTTTTGCCGTGGAGTGAGCCGATGTTATTTGTCAAAAAGAAGGATGGTAGTTTACGGTTATGCATTAACTACTGTGAATTGAACCATGTGATAATGAAGAATATGTATCCATTACCTAGAATTGATGATTTGTTCGATCAGTTGAGTGGAGCTGGGGTGTTTTCAAAGATTGATTTGAGGTCGGGTTATCATCAGCTGAGGATAAAGGATGATGACATTCCGAAGACGACTTTTCGTTCATGGTATGGTTATTATTAGTATGTGGTGATGCCGTTTAGGTTGACTAATGCACCAGTGGTGTTCATGGATCTTATGAACCAGATCTTTAGTCCATATCTAGACACGTTTGTGGTGATGTTTATCAACCATATCTTGGTATATTCTAAGACTAAGGAGGAGCATGCGGACCACCTGAGGATAATATTGCAAACTTTGAGGGAAAATCAGCTATATGCTAAGTCGTCTAAGTGCGGGTTTTGGCTGGAGAAGGTGGCGTTCTTGGGTCACATTATATTAAAGGAAGGGGTGATGGTTGATTCGAGTAAGATTGAAGCGGTGATTAACTGGGAGGCACCAAAGAATGTAGCTGAGGTGAGAAGTTTCTTATGTTTAGCTTGATATTATAGGAGGTTTGTGAAAGACTTTTCGAAGATTTCTAAACATATGACGGCATTAATAAGGAAGGAGAACAAGTTTCGCTTGGACGAGAATTGTGATACGGCATTCCAAACTTTAAAGGAGCGTTTATCCACAACTCCTATCTTAGCATTACCTGATGGGAGTGATAGATTTGATGTATATACGGATACGTCAAAATATGGATTGGGTTTTGTGTTTATGCAAAATGGTAAAGTGATAGCTTATGATTCAAGGCAGTTGTAGACTTATGAGAAGAACTATTCTCCTCATGACTTGGAGCTGGGTGCAGTAGTATTTTCTTTGAAGATTTGGAGGCATTACCTGTATGGGGCTACTTTTAAGGTGTTTTTCGACCACAAGAGTTGAAGTACATCTATACCAAGAAGGTGTGGAATATGAGGTAGCGGAGGTGGATGGAGTTGTTCGGGGATTATGACATGGAGATCTTTTATCATGAGGGGAAAGCGAATGTTGTTGCATATGCTTTGAGCCGAAAGAGTGTACATTCTTTGTGCACTGCGATGTCCTTGATGCGTGTTTTGCTAAAAATTTACCGAGTAGTTCATTTTAGGTTGTGGATTAAAGTGACCGTCTATAGTAACGAGTTGAACAATAATGTGATGATAAAGCAAATATAAAACACAAATAAATAAAATATGGACAGAAGGAATTGGTGACTCATAAACCCAATGTGGGAAAAACTGCGGGGGGGAGTCGTAATCCCGCTAAATATGCACTATAATCGAGAGGAGATTCCTTTAGTATCGAGAGTACACGTATTTTTTTTATGAAGTATTTTTGGAATGTTAAGTAGGGGAGACGGAATTATGTTTCTCTAAGTATACTTGGGTCGAGATGAGAGGGGATGAGATCATCTTCTTGATTGTGTTTGCTCTCATTTTATACTTGATGCTTGCTAGGGTTTCATGGCCAGTTTTCACCCAGATTGGTTGCCTGATTTCTAGCTGCAATTACACCAAAATAGGGGGCTGTTGTTGACTCCATTAAATGCTCAATTAATTACCCCATTGAATACTCCTTTAATTGCTCCACAATAACTAGCTGTTATTGACTAGTCATTGACTAGTCGTTATTGACTTTTTCTATTGAATGCACAAATATTCTCGTCCCTTCTCTCCGGATTTCTGCCTCCTACATTTCCCATTTGTTCCTCCAGATTCTACATCCAGACACTGGTTCCAGGTTTTGCCTCCACACTCTGGGTCCTGGTTCTGCCTCCGGACTCTGGTTCCAGGTTATGCCTCTAGACTCTGCCTCCAGACTCTACTTTAGGTTCTCCTCCCAAATTTTGGCTCCAAACACTACTTCGGGTTTCTACTTCTAGATTCTGGCTCCAGGTTCAACCTCAAGTTCTGCTTCTTGATCCTGCCTCCAGACTCTACTTCCACGTCATTTATCCATGCCATAATGCCAATACCATTCCCTGCTCGACACGTGGTACGTACAAATTTTGTGAAATTTGGTCATAACAATACGTTTGAGAGACAAGGTAGCAAAGATTAGGATTCATGTGATTCGAAAAAGGGAAGCTACTAGTGATTTCATGATCAAGCCGGGATTGTATGATGACATTCGAAGCACACAATTAGAGGATCCGAAGATTCAGTTGTGGAAGAAAGGGGTAAGGGAAGGTACTACTCTTAGATTCTCGATCCCTGCATATGGAAGTGTTAGATTTGAGGGTCGATGATGTGTGCCGAATGATCTTGAGTTGAGGAAGGTGATAATGAATGGGGTTCACTGTACTCCCTATTAGATTCATCCGGGTGGGGATAAGCTATATAAAGCGTTTGACATGCCAGCGAGTTAAAGGGGAGTAGCGAAGACCGCAAGGAAAAATTCAGTCTCATGAGGTTTCGGAGTGGAAATGAGAGTCTATATCCAGCGATTTTGTGGTAGGACTTCCGAGATCGCAAAAGTGGAAATTCAGTCTCATTTCATTACTATGAGGGATACTTGGAGCAAGATTGAGTTAGCGTTGGCTTATAAAAAGCATCTGGTGAACCTGCATGGGGTACCAAGTAACATTGTATCTGATTGTGATGCGAGATTCATTTCCCATTTTTGGAAGGAATTGCAAGAGCTTATGGGGACAACATTGAAAATGAGTACATCTTTTCATCCTGCAAGGGATGGCCAGACGGAGAGGACGATAAAGACCTTGGAGGATATGTTGAAGGCTTGTGTGCTATCTTTTGGTGGGAGCTGGGAGGATAAGATGGATTTGATTGAGTTTTCTTACAACAACAGTTATCATGTTAGTATTGGGATGGCACCATATGAAGCTTTGTATAGGAGAAGATGCAGGAGTCCAGTGTGTTAGGATAATAGTTCTGAAGCAGTACTTCTAGGGCCACAGATAGTTTAGTACATGCTCGAGCAAGTGAAACTGATTCGCCAGAAGATAAAAGCAGCGCAGGATCGCTAGAAGAGTTATGCAGATCTTCATCGTCGAGATATCGAGTTTCAAGTGGGTGACAAGGTTCTTTTGAAAGTGTCACCTATGCGTGGAGTGATGAAATTTGGGAAGAGGGACAAGCTGAGGTAGAAGCTTATTGGTCCCTATGATATATTGGATCGTATTGGAGAGGTGGCATACCGTTTAGCCTTGTCACCTGCTCTTGATCGGGTCAATAATGTATTTCATGTATCGCAGCTGCGAAAATATGTGAGCGAGTCGTGTCATGTTCTAGAATCTGAGACCATTGAGAGAGATGAGGCACTTACTCATAATGAGTTGCCAAACGAAATCTTGGATCAAAAGGTGCGAAAGACTAGGAATGGGGAGACAAATCTACTGAAGGTGTTATGGTCTAACCATAACGTAAAGGAAGCGACTTGGGAGCCTAAAGCTGCCATGAAGGAGAGGTATCCACATCTTTTTGAGGAGGTATGTTTGGTTATGGGGATGTAACCTTGTTCTTTAAGGGGGGAAGGAGTCAATTGCGCTGTGTTTTATAGATTAGTTGGCATTTGGATTAGTATTTTGGTAGTAATAGTGAGTTTTATTGGTTTTATTGTTAATAATTGATAGTATGTTCATATCCTAGTGTTTGGAATGTTAGGAGTTTGGGTATAGGTCATAGAGTTGCTTTTGTTGTGTATGTTGTTGTCTTGTGTTGTGTCTTGAGCAAACCGTATGAGTTGTGAACTTCGAGGATGAAGTTCGTTCTTAAGGAGGGAAGACTGTAATACTCTGTGTTTCTGAGTACCTTGCACTCGGTCGAGTAGGGGTCACTCGACCGAGTGGGCTCTGTATTCGGTCAAGTAGGGTGTATTCGGACGAGTGAGGTTGGTGTATTAGTTACGCAGCCTTCTGCCTAGTTTGCACTTGGCCGAGTGTTGTGTGCACTCGACTGAGTGCACCGGTCTGTAGTTTATTCGAGTGGTGTGACTCGGACGAGTGTGGTTCACTCGGTTGACTTGTCAATTTGGTAGAGACCTTGTTTATTGCCACTCGGTCGAGTTTATATGCACTCGATCGAGTGTGTGTCACTCGACCGAGTGGCTTATTACTCGGGCGATGATATAGTGTCATTTCACCCAACTTTTTTGCCTTTATTCATCTCTCGTTTTGCTTGCCATTGATGCTCCTTAAGAGCGATTTTGCGTGTTTTACCTTCCTTTAGCAGTTTCTTGCCTTTATCTTGTTTTTGTAGGTAAACCGTCACTTGGGGCGGATTCTACCTAGTCTTGATCAATAAAGAAGAGGGTAAATCTCACGGAGGGCCCACGACACACCTTAGGGAGCCCTACATACCTTTGGGGGCCGTACATAGCGTGTTCGAGTCATCCCGAGTCAAGGCGAGCCAAACCGAGAGAGGTTGACAAAGTTATTTGAGGGAACAATGGAGGAAAGGCCAACTCACGACCGTGACTTATGGTTCACGTCCGTGAAGTGACTTCCCAAGAGGAGAAAAATCGAGCCAGCTCACGGTCGCGACTCGACTCCCAAGTCTTGATATGCTACTGTTCATCATCTCATGGCCGTGACTTGCAGCTCACGGTCGTGAAAGCTCAGTCACGGTCGTGAGACACCAGTCATGCCCGTAACTATGTCAGCCCATTTAGCTTTTCGAAGACCATCTCTCTTCTCTTTTGGGAACCTATATAAACCCCCACTTTGTAATATTTTAGACACAAAACCTTAGACTCACAATTAGTTAGATTAGATTAGATTAGTCCTCCTAATTAGTTTAATCTTTCCTCAATTACTCTTTAATTAGTTTTAGATCTAGTAATGTAATTGAATTTCTTGGTTTTGTACTTGGAGATTGGTGACAAAGTCTTCTCCTTTATTCAAGATTTCCTCTTTTATTGTTCATCTTTTGCCTTACTTAGTTGGTATAACTTCTTATTCCCTTATCATATACTTGCTAATCTTGTCATTTCATTACTTGTCTTGTTTCCTTCTTATCATTATGTCTTGTCTTAGTTTTATATCTAATTCTTCCATATTCCTCATGTTAAGTAGTGAGTAGTGATTAATCTAGGATAAGTGGGGGATAATGGGTTTTAATGAGGGTTAATCTTTGTTTGTTGGGTTGATTTGTGATGATCACTATTTATTTACATATTTTATGCTTCCCTTAGATACATAAGACTCGATTTATTGTCTTTCCTTGATTATTTCTATGCTATTTTAGCTAGACTATCGATTCTGCCGCTTCTATTATGTTTTAATACAGATTGGATGCATTTGGAGATTTTCGAGTTGGTATGGAGCATAGCGGAGTCAGACTGTATAAGGTTAGGCACGGGAATCGAGAGCAATGGAGAAGAAATAAAGAAAAACGAAGAAACGAGCCATATGAAGGATGCTCGATCGAGCAAGGTGATAAGTGATATTTTGTACTGATTTATCCCCCTTTTTAGCTTGATTTCTATACGATTTATGCACTTTGTTAAGTGATTAACGAGCTAATATTGCTATTCTAGTTGTTTTGCGTGTTTTGACTCGTTTTATAGGAAATGAAGCGGTTTTGCTATATTTTCCTACTTTATGGAGCAAAGGCACTAGAATACGAGTTTTCAAGGAACCGATGATAGCCATTTCACGATTTGACTACGATTCCGCTACATCCTTCCCTGAATGGATTTATCTTGGACTTTGGCTTTGAACTTCAAAAGGAAACATCAACCCAAGTCAAAAGAAGACTAGCCCAAGCCCAATTTCGTATTGCATTGACCAAGACCAAAGCATAGGATTCCGTGCCCAAGAGACGAAATTGGAAAAGACGGAAGATTCCATCTTGCACACTTACCCGATCGGATTTCCTTATACCCGATCGGGTATGTTTGCAAATGGACGTTACTTAGTTCTTCTTCAACCGAGCTTAAATGAGTGATTAAATGCTTTGTCTAGGGTATGAATTTGAACGAGAAATGCATCAGCTTGCAGCCCTATAAAAGCCAATGATCATCACACACAATTGATATGCTTAACATCATCTCTTATCATCTTTTTATCAACTAGCATACTTATCATAAACTTACATACTTTCATAATAATCTCATAGTTTACTTCTTTCATACAAGTTTTAGAATATAGTTTATGCAATTTCTTAGTGTTTCTCTAATGTTTTTATAAGCTTTTGTTATTGGGTTGGATAATTGTTCTTTACTTTATTTCCTACATAACTTGCATTCCAATTTCGGTAATTCTCTATTCTTAATTTACTTATGCATTTTTCATCATGAACCTTAATCTATTTAGTCTTATTCTCATATTATTGTTGTTAGAAAATCAATCTAAAAGTAATCTAGTTGAAACTAAAATATTGTCTATTATGCCATCTCTTATTTTACCTAATCATATAATCCTAAAAATTGTCATTAGAATCATTGTTAGCATAATCACCTTAATCACTTTAGTATTTATATTTCATAGTTTAATTTCATACATCTTTTTCTTATTAATTTACTTAATCACATGATCACATAATTTAGATATAATATTGTAAGATTACCATTGTGTAGATAAAATAAATAGAGTTGTAATATTGAAATGATTTACTAGTTAAATGAATTAAAAGAAGAGTAGATACCAATTGAACCATCTAGTTGTTTCTTCCTTTGGTCGTGTCAAATTCTATAACTTTGTTTAGCGGCCATAAACAATTGTTTGTATTAGTCAATTTCCGTCTTTGTAACGAGAGTTGGGATGGGAATTAGGACTGCCAATAGGGGTTTAGTGACCTAACCATGCTGAAAGGACGTTAGGACCCACTAAAAGATCGGTACGAATCCGAAAGGAATATACCGCTACAAGGCTTAGACTATCATAGTAATTCTAATGTTGGTATCAATGAAACGTTTGAGTCGTTTTGCATGTATTTCTCTTTCACTATATCAATTTGATTAGATAGTTTATTTTACCGTTTTAGATAGTTTATTTTATTGTTGTTTAGTTAGTTTACTTTATCGTCATTTTATTATTCTTCTTAGATAGTTTACATTATTGTTATTAGCTAGTTTATTAGTCTAGTTAGAAAGCCTTTCAATATTGTCATTTAAATATCGCCTTTAGTTAGATTTTAATTGTTGTTATTCGGATCAGAACACTTCCCCGATCGGATACGTGACAACCCGATCGGGTAAGTCGTCTGTTTTGAGTTTTACATATTGTCATTTACATATTCGTCATTTACACATTGTCATTTACATACTTGTCATTTTATCTTATGATAGTAGTTTAGACAACCACCTCAAATGACTCGAACTTAAATAAAAATCACTCCATAGCAATTTATAGTTAACACGTACTCCCTGAGGATCGACACCCTACTTCCCTAATTACATTCCTTATGGTTTTAGCCTAAGTGTGGGTAATTATTTTTGTATCACAAGGTTACTCTGCTCGATCGAGTCGGGCTGAAGGATGCTCGATCGAGCAACATACCTTTGCTCGATCGAGCAACCCAGTGTTTCACAGCTTTCGGATTTCCTAAATTAGTTTAACCTAGTTAATTAGATTATTATAAAAGGAAAACTCGTCTTTCATAATTAGGTACGCTTTAATATTAGAAACTCAAGTTTTGTTTGCTTTATGGCTGGATTGATTCATCAAGACTATTGTTTTTAGTTCAATCTTGTAATCGGTGCTCTTTAATCTTTCTTTGTTATTCAATTAGTTACTTTCTAGTTCTATAATTAGTTTTTGTTACTCTTTTCATTATTGTTAATCATGTTTGCTTTATTTATTATCGTTGTTATTAATATTGTTATGAGTAGCTAAATTCCTATCTAGGGTTGAAAGGGGATTTAGGATTGTTAGAAGGGATAGACTAATTAATTGAATTGCAATAGCATGGTTATCGTTTGATTATCGTTTTAAATCTAGTTTCTTAATTACTGGCAAGGATTAATTAATTAGTCTCGCAAATTAGGATTAACACTGACCGGGTTAAGATTAAGATAGGCTACGATAATTGATTAGAACTCGTTTAATGATAGCAATCACATGTTAAATTGTAGATCTAAAGGGCATAATGGAATCGGCCGATCTTGTGACCTTAGATAACTTTATTGCATGATAGTTGATTACACCCTTACCCCTGAATAATAATCCTAGTGAACCTGAGACCCTAGACTTTTAATCTTATTGATTTTTACCTTTTATTGTTATTGCTTGCTATTAGTTTAGGAATACAAATCAAAAACCCACGAAATTGTTACTATAAGAGACGAACCTAGTTTAACAAATTAGAACACTACTGTTGGACCAATTTCATAGTTTTGATAATGACATGTGTTTACGTAATAATATGTTTTACTCGATATATCATATGCGTGTAATTGTGTGCTTTAGTCTTATTATAGCTAGCAACAATTATGAGAAGAAAGATCAAAGTTAGGCATAACTTTGATAAAGTTTGTGAGACAAAGTTATAACAACTTCAAGAATAACTTTGGAAGTGAACATGGAAGTTATAGCTAACCAGGCATAACTTTAAAGAAAATCGCTTCAAACAAGATCTACATAAAACAACACAAGACTCGAGATGGAGGGTCTTTGTGATCAAGATGAAGAGATGATTCGTATACTGAAGATCTTTGTGAAGATTAGATAGTATAGATCGTCATTCGGTAACTATTTCATTCGAGAGATTTTATGTTCAAAAGTTATAGCTTTAGTCTATGACTTTGGATGATAAAATATTAATGCATGATTTTGGAAATAAAATGTTTTGAAATGTTTTCAAAAGTGAAAGAGTATTTTTATATTTATCAATTATTTTAATAGAGAATATATTTATGAGATTCTATTGGTTAGTAATACAACTTATGGGTTGTCATGCTACCTAGGGTTTCTAATATATTCTATCTCAATTTGTTGTTAACCTAATTAGCCCACCTAGTGGTTGAGCCATCTAGGTTTTCGTGAAACCTAGTTTGTGCCACCTAGGGATTCGTGCTCCTAGGGTTTCGTGAGCTATAGGAATCGGCCTCCATAGGTTTGTTTCCTTAGTTTACCTAATCTAGGATTTTACTATATCTTTACAACAATATTTTGAGATATCAAGATAAATATATTTCTATAAGATAAACCAAATAATATTTTGAGATAAAGATATTTCTAAAAGATTAGCAAATATTATTTTATGGTAAGATAAGTATCTTTATTAAATATTATACTAGGGTTTTAGATCTACTATGATTCTACTACTATAAATACTCATTCACATACAAATTGTAAAAGACACGACATACACGAAACACAATACATCACACGGCTATTTATTTTACTAGTGTTGATTTTCCAAAATTGTTTTAAAGCAAACCTTTGAGCAAATATTTATTATTTTTAGAGTTTGTTTTTAAAAGAGTCGTGCATCAATTATTATCAATCGCTTGAGTGAAATACGTTATTGGATAATAGTACATCATTATAAGCTTACAAACTCTTTAAACGGGAATTTGTGTGAGTTATATTGTACTTTCTTATTAGCGTAAGATAGTATAGAGTATTTAGCGATACTCACCTTGAGTTATAATCATAGTGTTGATTATACGAGTGGGTTGGTAATTTTTGTAATCCGTAGAAAGGTACTAAAAATTATTAATCGAGAATAGTGGACGTAGGTTTCAACGTGTGAAACTGAACCACTTCAAAAATCGTGTGCCTCTCTCTTATCTCTTTACTTTTCGTTATTTCGTTATTCGCGCTTACTTTGATTAATTAATTAGTTGATTTTAATTCATAAGATCAAATAATTAATTACATATCATTAAATCGAAAAAGTGGGGCTAGTTTTTAATACTCAATTCACCCCCCCCTCTTTCGTATTCGATCAATAGACTCTACAATTGGTATCAGAGCCTCGTGCTCTTGATTGCCTTACAGCAAGGAGTCTGATCCATTTATCTTTTTATTTTTATTTATTTTCCGCTGCATTTAAATTTTATTTTAATGGATTCCAAACATCTGAAGTGTCCCGTATTCGATGGGAAGAACTACAGTCTATGGAAAAATATGATGACCCATTTCATAAAGGGTAACGATTAGGAGTGTTGGCTAATCATTAAGAATGATCCTAATAAGATCATGCTTGGAACGGCCACTGGCACTTCTATCGAAAAGAAAGAAGATGACTATGTTGAGGCAGATTATAAGAAAGCTGAGAAAAATTCAAAGGCTATTAGTCTGTTGCAAAACGGCATGACCCATACTGAATTTGATCGTTTCTCATCTAGCTCTACTGCCAAGGAAATATGGGATGGTCTTGAGTTAGCTTATGAGGGGACAACTGTTGTCAAAAAGCAACGTATTGCATTACTTATGCGAAAGTACGAACTGTTCTCCATGGAACAAAATGAATCGCTTGACAGCATGTCCACTCGCTTCTCCAGTATCATTAATGAATTGAAAAATCTTGGAAAAACTTTTGACTCCGAGGAAATTGCCAGGAAGATCCTTAGAAGTCTATCTAAACGATGGAGACCTAAGGTGACGGTAATTGAGGAATGTAAAGACCTATCTGACCTATCTTATCAAGAGCTACTTGGAACCCTAATGGCTCATGAGATTACTCTTGATGAAGATGCGGCAAATGATAGTAATAGCAAGAAGGTGGCTTTACAGGCCGAATCTAGTGAAAGACAAGATTCGGATCTTGAAGATGAAACAATGTTATTTGCTAGACGTTTTAAGAAAAAGTTTTTTAATAAACCACAAGGGAAAACGTTTAACAATAACACCAACAAATCTTACAAGAAGCCAATTGAGTCAAAAGGGTCTCTTTCAAGTCGTGGTTGCTTCAAATGTGGGGATAATGATCACATGATCAAAGATTGCCCCACATGGAAGAAAATCAAAGACAAAATGTGACAACCCTCGCGAATGCGGAAATATAAAACAAACAAGCATGTGAAATATATTGCGGAAATAGGTAGTTTTTAAAAACTTTTATACATGCAAGTTAAATAAAACGAGGAGTGTCAAAATATTACAAACTAAGTACGGAATATAACAAAGAGACGGAGTCTCTTCAAATGTTAGCAAAGAACAAGTGTTTAGCAAAACTAGCTAATATCGTCTAGGGGTGAAACTTCCAGGGACAACGCCCGCTAGCTCACACCCGAACCCCAAAACATCATAGCCAAAAAGCCATCCATGCAAGCAACCTGTTCATTCATGAAAAACATGAACGCCACAATCAGTGGGGAGTAACTCCGGGTTCTCCCAGCCATATCACATTAAACGTACATATAAGGAAATACAAAAGTGAAATCATGCATATATAGATATCCATGTGAGTTACGATAAGAATAAATAGGCAATCCAATATATAATGATAAGCTCATATGGAAATCAAATTGAGGAACCATCATGTTATTCAAGACTCGGGGAAGACACTCTTAGGCAACCGAATACGCTCACTAGGGCTTACATCTCACCGTTAGCGGTATAAGTTTGATAAGATTGAGACTCGACAAACAAACCATGCCAAGTCATTCAATGATCAATCATATAATCATTCATGTAATATACCAATATATTGACAACATCTCTCACGGTAAATGAAACGCACTAGCATCGTGTACAATAGCAAGACAAGCCAATGGAAGCTCACGGAATAAGACGTTTTCCGGAACCGTATACGATAAGACGTTTCGTATACTCATGACCTAGACAAAACAAGTTCACGGGATAAGACGTTTCCCGGAATCATGTACGATAAGACGTTTCGTACACACAAGACTCTAATCCTCTCGGTAGGACGACGATAATAATACGGTCCTAGTCTAAACATGGCCAGACTCTCGGAATAAGACATGTTCCGATTCGACATGTGGTAAGACGTTCCACATCCAAGACTCGATCATACAAAGACGTCGAGTACCCCAAATTCGGCTAAACCACACGAAAGATGGCGGAAAGAGATCATAGTCAAAAAGTAAGCTAGACGTTTTTTTAACCATGCAATGACACCACCTCGCAGGATACAACATTTGGACGGCGGGGGTCGACAACGCATTGCGTTCGCATCTAACAAACGTCGTCATATCCCCACTAAAAATGCTACAAGCATCAAGGATACACCCCACGCTCCGGACAGTCCAGTCAACTAACGAGTATAAGGTGTTGTAGCGGGAAGGAAGGGAAATGAGCGTACAAAGGTACATAGGAAAATTTGTGCGCAAACGTAACATTTGTTAAAAAACCGACTCAAAAGTGGGAACATTACCCAAAAACCGTCACAACACATGAGAATAGGGAATCATATAAGTTTAAATATGATAAACATGAGTCAATACATGATACATAAGCATTAGAACAAGTTTATGAAGCATAATGAATAAAAACATAGATCACCTCTCCAAAACAACGTTGTTTGGAAAACCAACGAAAACAAGGGTCCACTTCAAACGGTCATAACTAGAGTTCTAGACATGGGAAGCAGAAATTTCCAAGTGGGAGGGGATTGGGTGATAGCTTATCCTCTACGGTCCAACTAGATGTTTTCTCACACGCCCAAAACAAGCAAGTAACGAGGAGATATGATCATTTTACGAAACGAAGGTCAAGGCAGGAAAAATTATGTGGCAGCGTATTATGACGCAGCATGGTCCGACGACGCAGCCTGCGTCCCCCAACGAATGCGTCATTCACGGGGATTCAAGGGACGATAAATTTTCAATGTTATCAACAACAAAAATCCTCATTATCAACACAAACCATCAATTCTCTATCAATTAACAACTCGCAACAACCAACAACAAAACACAGTCCCTAAGCATTACATAACCATAATTAAATACGGTGTACTATCCTAGAACAAACATTAAAACACGTAAATGATATGAGAAAACCCTTCACCGTCCCCATTACTTTAAGCGGCTTTAAACGGTTTTTCATAAAACCTTCCTAGTCTCCACCTAAACAAAGACGACCAAAAGATGAATATAATTCACCTTTGAGAAAGACGGATAAATTGAAAAGCGAGAAAGACGGTAATTTTATTACCAATACGAATAGAGGAAGCTAAGAGGGGAAGAATAAGACGAACTTACGAGAATTTGAGCGAGAAATGAAGGCGTAGTGACGAATCTAAGACGGATCAAAATGGAGGCAAGGTTTTTGGTGTTTAAGGTGAGGAAGAAGAAGGAAATGAATTGTGAGGAAATGAATTAGGTTTAGGGTTTGAGGGAGTATATGTAGGGTGAGTCGGAAAAGTCAACGAAAGTCAAAGGCGGCTCAAAAGTCAAGAAAAGTCAAAGACGACTTAAAAATCAAGAAAAGTCAAAGACGACTTAAAAGTCAAGAAAAGTCAAAGACGACTTAAAAGTCAAGAAAAGTCAAAGACGACTTAAGACGTGATTCTCATGGAATCTCGCGGAAATTCCAAATACGAACTCAGAAATTCTAAATTTGACTCGAAACTTTAAATTCCAAATTAAAACTTAAACTTGCTGAAAAGATTTCGTAAAATATTTCTACTAGAAAAATAGATAACATTTCCGGGTGTTACACAAAAATCAACGAGACAAAACCAAGAAGGAATTCAAGCAAGTAATGATGGCTTATTGCTGGGGAGATCTCGACACAGAGGACGACGAGTCAGAGGAAGAGGAAGTCGCCAACTTGTGTCTAAGCAACGTCAGTCTTGACCTAATTTCTGACAGTGACAATGAAAGCGAATCCGAGATGTGTCTTGTTGGCAACTCAGATTCAGAACCAGATTCAGAAGATGACGAAGAGGTTAGTCATCTTGAACTTAAAAAGCAAGTTAAGAATTTATCTAAGAAGTCTTTAATTAAGTATTTTGAAGAAGCCTTAGATCATTGTCATGAACAGAGTCTTGAATTAAAAGATCTTAAAGAACAAATTCTTGATATTGCTGAGGAAAACCAACTTCTAAAGGCCAAAGCTAAAAAGCTCAAGTCTAAAGTTATGGCAACTTCAGCTATAACTTCAGACAAGACAAATGTTGAGAAAGAAGCTCTTGAGTCTAAAGTTATAGCTAATGAAGCTATAATCTCAGAGTTGAAGCTCAACATTAAGCATCTTCAAGCCAAAGTTGTAGCTAATGATGCTATAACTTTAGAATTGAAGAAAGTCAATGAGCTTTTACAATCTGAAGCTAAGGCAAAGAAAGATGTTATCCTTGATCACGAGAAAGTAAACTCTTTTCTTTCTCAGCAATTGAAAGATTTGAAGGCTGAATTCTCCCAAGCCAAAAGTCAACATAATGAGGAGAAACTTATCTTGAACAAACGTTTTAATGATTTTCGTGAAAATTTCAAAAAGAACAATCCCTCCAAAGACTCGAATGTAGATCATTCGTCGTGTGAAAAAGAAATTCAGTCTTTGAAGGAATTGCTCCTACATGCACGAAAAGTTCATGATAAGTGGGAAGGAAGTCAAAAGGTCTTAGACTTCCTTACCGAACAGTCTAACAATAACATGAAGAAAGGTCTTGGTCATGAATGCTATAGTCGTAGAGACCATGATAAGTGCAAATCCACTCCTTCTGACCGTGATTTCAGAAGAAGGAAGTATGTCAATCTTTCAGAATATCTGATTTGCAATTATTGTGGTCACAACGGTCATGTTAAGGATAATTGTGTTAAATATGTTAACGACAACAAAAATCAAACTAATTTTGTGAAAGAGCATGACGTGTCTAGTGAGTCCGAATCTGAACCTCAACGTGATGAGGTTAGAAATAATGAGTTTAGATGGTTTTATGACATGGCTCTCGATTACACATCTGTACCTTCAAAATCTAAACCTAATGTGAATCAGAAGCAGTCGTTCAAACCTAATGTGCGTCACAACAATAACAAGTATAATAAACCTAGCAAACCCTATCCTAAAAAGAAAAGAATTGTTAAACAGGTATGGGTTAGGAAGGATCAAATACATAGAGTCACTAACCACAAAGGACCCAACTTAGCGTGGGTACCTAAAATTTGTATTTGATTCTCTTGCAGATAATAGTGAAAGAAAACAATCTATGGTATCTCGACAGTGGATGTTCGAGACACATGACCGGAAACAAGAATATTTTTCTTTCACTAGAGCCCTTCAACGGTGGCAAGGTCACATTTGGAGACAACAAGAAGGGCAACATAATTGGTGTAGGTAAGATTGGTATATCTTCTTCACATGCTATTAATAATGTATATCTGGTAGATGGCCTTAAGCATAACTTGCTAAGCATCTCTCAACTATGTGACAAAGCAAACAAAGTCGTTTTTCATTCAAATTTTTGTCGCATCATAGTTGAAGGTACTAGTAATGTTATCTTAGAAGGCCTACGTAAACGGAACGTGTATATGATTGATTTAAACAAAGTCACTACAAGTTCCTTTACGTGCATGAAAGTCACTATGGATGATTCATGCTTGTGGCACAAGAGGTTTGCACACATCAGTCCAACGATTTTAAAGAAACTCAAGTCTTGGGATTTAGTTGAGGGTCTACCCTCAATCAAATTCGAACAAGAAAAGATGTGTGACTCATGTGCCCGTTGCAAACAAGTTAGATCTTCATTCAAATCGAAACGAGTAGTAAGTACAGAGCGTCCACTTGAGTTGGTACACATGGATTTATGTGGACCTATGAAAGTTAGAAGCCGCGGTGGATCAAGGTACGTATTTGTCCTAGTCGACGACTACTCCAGGTATGTATGGCCTATCTTTCTATTTACTAAAGATGAAACTTTCGATGAGTTTGTAGTACTAATGAAGCTCGCCCAAAACAAGTATGATAAAAAGTTAGTTTCCATTCGTACGGATCATGGCACCGAATTTGATAATCAAGCTTTTATAGAATATTGTAGGGAGAATGGTGTAGGACATAACTTTTCTGCACCACGAACCCCACAACAAAATGGTGTCGTGGAACGTATGAATAGAACATTAGAGGACATGGCCCGCACTATACTTTTGTGTAGTGGCCTTCCTAAGAGCTTTTGGGCAGAAGCCATAAGTACTGCATGCTATGTGCACAATAGAGCTATGATTAGACCTATTCTCAAAAAGACTCCCTATGAACTTTTAAGAGGGAGAAAACCCAATATAGCTCACCTTCGTTGCTTCGGGAGTAAATGTTTTGTCCATAATAATGGAAAAAGTAATTTGAGCAAATTTGATCCACGAAGTGACGAAGCTGTGTTTGTTGGTTATTCTAATCATAGTAAAGCTTTTAAAGTTTTTAACAAAAGAACGTTGTGCATAGAAGAAAGTGTTCATGTTGTATTTGATGAAGATAATGTGCCTGAACAAGTTGAACAGAATGAAGAAGAAGACATGAATGATCCAGACTTTCGCCTTTCAAGGGAAGACGAGCCAGATAATAATGAAGAAGTTATTGAAGGAATCAATGATGAACTTGACAAATCCGCAAATGACCTTGAACAGAGAACTGAGACAATTGTTGATGATACGAATGTCTCTTCTCAAAACAAGGAAAAGGAAACTGAAGTTATAGCTGATAATGCTATAACTTTGAACCAGAACCAAGATGGTGTAACTGAAGTTGCACCAACTTCAGCTATAACCCCAGAGTCCAACTCAGGGGGAACCAATCTTGATTCTGAATCATTTAAGGAAAGTGATAGTTCATCAGATGATGATGAGCCTAGAAACTCTAAGAAATGGAAATACATGAGTTCTCATCCTATGGATAGTATCCTAGGAAGTTTGAATAAAGGAGTTCAAACGAGGCGAACATTAAATAACTTTTGTTCATTCTATTCTTTTCTGTCTACCATAGAGCCTACCAACATCAAAGAAGCTCTTGCAGAATCCGACTGGATTGTGGCTATGCAAGAAGAGCTTCAACAGTTCGAACGCAATAAAGTATGGCACCTTGTGCCACGACCTCCTAATCGAACTGTGATTGGTACTCGATGGGTATTCAGAAATAAATTGGATGATTCAGGAGTTATAGTTCGTAACAAGGCTCGATTGGTCGTTCAAGGTTATAATCAACAAGAAGGGATTGATTATGACGAGACTTTCGCTCCAGTAGCAAGACTTGAAGCTATTCGCTTGCTCATCGCCTTCGCAGCTCATAAAGGAATGAAATTATTCCAAATGGACGTTAAGACTGCATTTCTTAACGGTTATTTGGAAGAAGAGGTTTTTGTTGAACAACCTCCTGGATTTTTGAATAGCAAGTTTCAAAACCATGTTTTTAAACTCGATAAAGCTTTATATGGTTTGAAACAAGCGCCTAGGGCTTGGTACGACAGATTGTCAAAATTTTTATTACAAAACAATTTTAAAAGAGGATCTGTCGACAAAACCCTATTTCTAAAATCCGAGGGTTCTGATTTACTTGTTGCTCAAATTTATGTAGACGATATTATTTTTGGTTCTACTAACAATAAATTGTGCAAGTATTTTTCAGATCTTATGACCTCAGAATTTGAAATGAGCATGATGGGAGAATTGAAATTCTTCCTAGGACTGCAGATTCAACAAACCAGAGAAGGCATAAAGATTCACCAACAAAAATATGTCAAGGAGCTAATCAGAAAATTTGGTATGGAGAACGCTCATCCAATGGACACACCTATGGTAACTGACAAAAAGTTGACCTTAGACGAAAATGGTAAGTCCGTAGATGAGACTACATATCGAGGTATGATTGGTTCTTTATTATATTTAACTGCAAGTAGACCTGACATTATGTTCAGCGTATGTGTCTGTGCTAGATTTCAATCATGTCCTAAGGAATCACATATGATTGCAGTTAAACGTATCTTGAGATATTTAATTGGTACATCTAATTTATATTTGTGGTATCCACTTGAGTGTAATTTCGATCTAGTAGGATATTCAGACGCAGATTATGCGGGATGTTCTTTAGATAGAAAAAGTACCTCTGGATTTGCTACTTTTGTTGGACCTTGCATAATAACGTGGGGCTCAAAGAAGCAAAATTCGGGTTGCATTGTCTACTGCAGAAGCCGAATATATCGCTGCAGGACTGGTATGTTCTCAACTACTTTGGTTAAAGCAACAACTATGTGATTATGGTGTTAATGTTGGTTGTATGCCTGTTTTCTGTGATAATACGAGTGCTATTATTATTTCTAAGAACCCAGCTCAGCATTCTCGTACTAAGCATATAGACATTAGACATCATTTTTTGCGTGACCATGTAGAAAAGGGCAACATTAAACTCGAATTTTGTAGTACTGACAATCAATGGGCTGACATTTTAACAAAGGCGTTAGCGAGAAGACGTTTTGAGATTTTGCGGTTGGAAATTGGTTTAATCGGTAGCAATTAAATTCATCTTATTTATTTTGTGAACCTGCGTGACTGGCTAGATTAAGACGAGATTATATGACTGTGTCCGCATATTTCATTGCTAGTATATTTGTGTTTAATATAATATATTTTACGTGAGTATCTTGCATATTTAGTGTTCTATGGAAATTGAATTATGAACCACATATTTGCCAAAAACCTATCTTATTCACTTTCCAAAATTGAGCAAAATTCTACCCATGTATACCATGTTTGCCGAAATTCTCAAATAAAATTACCTTACCATATCTTTTTCTTTACCAAATCGCATCCTTACCATATCCCTAAAATTAATTACCTAAGATTCCTTTTCCTACTCTACAAACTCCAAAACCCAAACCGAGTCGGGTTCGGTGCTTGAAGGTACAAAAAGGCGTCGATTAAAAAAAAAAGGTACAAGAGGGTGTTAGTGAAAAAAAAAAAAAAAAGGTGGTTCGGTTGTTGTGAAACCGATGGTGGCTGATTTTTCGGGGCTTGAATCGAAATTGGATGTGTTTATTGGAAAAGTAATGGAGCGCCTTGATGCGCAAGATAGGAAAATTGATGCGGTTGTTGAAAAAAATAATAAAAAAAATTGTAAAAACCGTGGCTATGGGGAACACTAGCTCTACCCGTGACCATGTCGGTTCAGGTGTGAGTAGTGAGTTGAGGTCTTGGATGACGGGTGTTGATGATTGCCTAGCAAAATTTAGAGAGGAATGTTGTCGATATTCGACAAGAGATGTATAGGCAAAGGGATCGGATGCAATTCTTGGTGAGCCAAGGAGGTGCATTGGTGAAAAGCGGTTCGGAAATGCGTGAGGGGATGCACACTATACTTGATGCGACGGAGGCTATTTCTTTGAAGGTTCGAAACTCCGATGTTTGCCTCACCGCCCAAGCTACTCATGTGTCCACGTGCCTTGATCGTCTTTCTATTCTCGAGTACCGCACCCGACCCGATTACATTAATCCCAATCCGACAACGCAAAAAGCCTTGATCTTCTTATCCTTGTTTGTTTCAATTCTTGAACTACTTAACCATATTCGGCCCATTTTGGCTTATTTTGACATTGTTCTATTCGGCCCAATAGGCACTTAACAATATATTTTGTGGTTTGTAGTTTTAATTAACATTTGCACTTGATCTTGCTTGGTATATATCGTTTTATATTGCATATTTTGCATATCTATTTCTTGCCTTGACATGTGTTATTCTAGTCGTTTCATGTCTTTGTTCTTGTCTTTTCAATGATGCCAAGAGGGGGAAGAAATGATATGATTTGAGTCTTTGCTTAAGCTTGCTCCTTGTCAAGACTCGTTATCTCTTAAATTCTCTCAAGCTATAACTTTGGCTAAGTTGTTTTGTTCTTGCGATCAAAGTTGCTATAACTTTGGAGTGCTTTGTTGAGGGGGAACCATACTTAGTCACATTGTTAAGAAGAACTCTTGAGGAAATCATATGAGACTTGTCATCATCAAAAAGGGGGAATTTGTTGGACCAATTTCATAGTTTTGATAATGACATGTTTACGTAATAATATGTTTTACTCGATATATCATATGCGTGTAATTGTGTGCTTTAGTCTTATTATAGCTAGCAACAATTATGAGAAGAAAGATCAAAGTTAGGCATAACTTTGATAAAGTTTGTGAGACAAAGTTATAACAACTTCAGGAATAACTTTGGAAGTGAACATGTAAGTTATAGCTAACCAGGCATAACTTTAAAGAAAATCGCTTCAAACAAGATCTACATAAAACAACACACGACTCGAGATGGAGGGTCTTTGTGATCAAGATGAAGAGATGATTCGTATACTGAAGATCTTTGTGAAGATTAGATAGTATAGATCGTCATTCGGTAACTATTTCATTCGAGAGATTTTATGTTCAAAAGTTATAGCTTTAGTCTATGACTTTGGATGATAAAATATTGATGCATGATTTTGGAAATAAAATGTTTTGAAATGTTTTCAAAAGTGAAAGAGTATTTTTATATTTATCAATTATTTTATAGAGAATATATTTATGAGATTCTATTGGTTAGTAATACAACTTATGGGTTGTCATGCTACCTAGGGTTTCTAATATATTCTATCTCAATTTGTTGTTAACCTAATTAGCCCACCTAGTGGTTGAGCCATCTAGGGTTTCGTGAAACCTAGTTTGTGCCACCTAGGGATTCGTGCTCCTAGGGTTTCGTGAGCTAGGATTCGGCCTCCATAGGTTGTTTCCTTAGTTTACCTAATCTAGGATTCTACTATATCTTTACAACAATATTTTGAGATATTAAGATAAATATATTTCTATAAGATAAACCAAATAATATTTTGAGATAAAGATATTTCTAAAAGATAAGCAAATATTATTTTATGGATAAGATAAGTATCTTTATTAAATATTATACTAGGGTTTTAGATCTACTATGATTCTACTACTATAAATACTCATTCACATACAATTGTAAAATACACGAAATACACTACATTCACACGGCTATTTATTTTACTGTGTTGATTTTCCAAAATCGTTTTAAAGCAAACCTTTGAGCAAATATTTATTATTTTTAGAGTTTGTTTTTAAAAGAGTCGTGCATCAATTATTATCAATCGCTTGAGTGAAATACGTTATTGGATAATAGTACATCATTATAAGCTTACAATTCTTTAACGGGAATTTGTGTGAGTTATATTGTACTTTCTTATTAGCGTAAGATAGTATGGAGTAGTTAGCGATACTCACCTTGAGTTATAATCATAGTGTTGATTATACGAGTGGGTTGGTAATTTTTGTAATCCGTAGAAAGGTACTAAAAATTATTAATCGAGAATAGTGGACGTAGGTTTCAACGTGTGAAACTGAACCACTTCAAAATCGTGTGCCTCTCTCTTATCTCTTTACTTTTCGTTATTTCGCTATTCGCGCTTAATTTGATTAATTAATTAGTTGATTTTAATTCATAAGATCAAATAATTAATTACATATCATTTAATTCGAAAAAGTGGGGCTAGTTTTTAATACTCAATTCCCCCCCCCCCCCCCCTCTCTTTCGTATTCGATCAATAGACTCTACAACTACCGCCTCCCTGTGGATTCGATACTTACTTACCGCTGACTATTAGTTAGTAGTACGTGAATTAGGATTACTTTGATTAAGGTGACGCGACTTTACCCGAATCAATTTGTTGATTAATTGTCTTTCTTCCAACTTATCCATACCACATGTTTGATGAAATGCTTGCTTGACAAACTTGCATGATTCATGTTTATTATACATTTCCGTAAGATCGAAAGCCTCGGAATATGTTAGGATTTGCATATGGTTGGTGTATCGACCTTGTGTACGCAAGCTGAGCTAACTTGGTTTGGCATATAGGAGGGATTGTAATATCGAGAGCCTCAATGCACCGCGCCCAAGTTTGACTACCCATTAACTATGAACCTGACTCACTAGAACCCAAATTACCCATTTGAACCCACCGAACCTGGACTTTCCTTTTATTTCTTTTTGTTTGATTATATAAGTTTAGTCTTACTTTCCTATTTATTTGCATTTACTCAATGTTCTAGATTAGTTTCAAATCCACTTCTATATCGTGACACCCCTTGACCATAACTAGTCTAGACTTTGCATATCGAATACCCACCGTCCCTGTGGACCGGCCTTGACTTGCCACCGTGCTTAGTCTTGTTATAAATATCATTTGACACATCAAAACGACGCGTGTCAGGCGAGTAATAGTCGTAAGCGCTGGTTGTTATTTTATTCTCCGTGTGGGTTCTATCTTAATATTCTTTCTCTCTCTCTCTTGCTTACTCATAATTATTCATTTGTAACATAAACTCTCATCAAAACTCTAATATATGTCTCATTAATCCATAATTGCTCTCTAATTACTTCTTAGTCTCTCTTTGGCTTTGTTGAGGAATTCATTGTTCTAAATCTTTCTCATATATTTTCCAAGCTTTGTAAGTACGCTTCATCTTGAATCTTGTGATTTTATCATAATCATCTATTAAGTCTAATCTTGAGTAATTAGTAAGTAATTAGTGTTTAGATTGGTTATTAGGATGACATTAGTGTTATTAGATCTTTATATGTTGTTTAGATTGAATTCTTATGATTATCTTGAGATTGGGTTATTGATGTTAAGATAGAATTTGGGGGAAATGATTATAGATGATATAATTGATATTGTTTGACCTAGAAATTAGGAAAATTGTTTAAGATTGTAGTGTAGTGATTTTTATCATGAGATTTGAGTTGTTGAGACCTAGATTGAGATTATTGACCTTGTTGATGTTAGAATTGGGGGAAATAGTCATAAATTGTGATAATTAGTCTTATTTCATAAGACTTGGTAGTTCTGTAATACTCTGTATTTATCAGTACCTTGTACTCGGTCAAGTAGGGGTCACTCGACCGAGTGGTCTGTGTATTCGGCCGAGTGAGGTTGGTGTATCAGTTAAGCAGCCTTATGCCTAGATGGCACTCGGCCGAGTGTTGGGTGCACTCGAACGAGTGCGTTGTACTCAACCGAGTGCTTCTTGCACTCGACCGGTGCTTCTTGCACTTGACCGAGTGCACCGGTCTGCGGGTTGTTTCGAGCAGTTTTGATTAAAGATACTTAATAGTTATAAACTTATTCCGCCAGGGTATTTCTTCATAATTAACCTTAAAATTTTTGAAAACTCTCTCAAAACTCTTAATCATCTCTAATCATCTCAAGGCTCGGATTCAATTGCATCTTCTCTAGTGTGTTGATTTTCTTGGCAAGTGATCTATCTTTGTGATTAGTAATTGTTATAAGTATTATAGAACCTTAATTGAATTGGGGACAATGGAAGGTTTTACAAGTATTGATTGTAATATTAATTACATGTTTAGGGGGAGACTTTGTAGAGGAGGATTTCTTATTATTGCTTGTGATTACTTGCGGAATTGCTTACAGGTAGGGTTTCCTTACTCGGTACTTTATATGTTGTTCATTGTGATAAGATGTGCTACTTTGGTTGTTGTTACTTGTTGATGATGGTGACTATTGTTGTTGTTGATGATGGTGTCTAGAGTTTGGAGTTGTGTTACTTGGTTACAATTTGGTGGTCTGACGGGAGACAGACCATACCCCGAGTTCGCCTCTCGTAGCTCTCCCGCTACGAGGGGGATGTGCACATTAATGTTCTCGGACTCTCACTACGGCCAGAGGAAATTTTGATGTCCAGTGCTGCGTTCTGGCATCAATATGTGGTTTGCAGCTCAGGGTGGTAGCCTGATGCTGCCAAGGTGACCGATGCGGTGGGCCTCCGGTTACTATTAATTGGTGGTTGTTGGATGGTTACTTTTATTGTCTTGTACCTTGATCGACGTATTTTGTTACCGACCCCATTTAATGTTTTCAAAACTACTGTGATCCATTGGGAAATGGTGAGCAGTTGACCAGCAGGTAATTCGTTGAGCTCGCATTGGGGGACTTGATGGGATCGCCGCTGATGAGTTCTAGCTTCCAAAGTCCATTAGTTTATCCTAGATCTTCACCTTTACTTTACTTTTGTTAGTACGGATTATTCTACAGTATTATGGTATAATGTAACTTTGGTGAAAGTATTCATTAATAAGTATTGTTCATTTATGGTTTATTTGATATGTACTACCTCGGGTAACCGAGATGATAGCATCTTGATGTACTATGGAAGTCTTGTAATGCTCTTTGGTATATGGGGTGTTACAGTTCTTATTAGTAATTATTATTATTATGATATTGTAGGTGGCGACTTTGTAAAAGAGGACTTCTAGCTTTTATCTTGTGCTTTACTTGCGAGGTTTATTGCTAAAAGGTAGGTTAATCCTACTCGGTTTATGTGTATGTGATTGATTGTTGTGGATTATGATATGATTGTGACGTATTGATTGTGATATAAGAAGGACATGGGTATATGTTCAAAATGCAAGTTTAAGTCACTTTTGACATTTCAGATTCGTTCCCTTTACTTTAAAGCTAAATATCTAAGCATATATTGTAAATTTTGACGTGATTTCACCTGGAGATAAAAGTACATGATGTTAGCTATCCAACTGTAAGTTTCTTAAACTTGATATTAGACATTTCTAATATTAAATCATTAATAGTTTACTCTTAAACTATGAGGAACTTATGCATGCATAACTAAAATAAAGATAAGAAGAAACTTTTCCTTACATTGATCATAGATGATATGGGCACAACATTTGGACACCTTCCAAACCTTGTTCTTGAACTTATATGATGAGGATGAACTCCAAGTTTCTAAAGTAGAAACACTCCTCTTGATTGCACCCAAGACAATCCCTTAATACCAATAATATTTTTATTAAATAATATTATTAATCACCTTAAAGAAAAATATAATCCTAATAATATTACTACAATAGTATATATATGAAGATCTTAAGATTTTAAACAAAGTATTTCATAAACTCTTTTATGAGAGATATTGTAGTGAGATGAAGAGATTTGCATAAGAATGATTTTATTTAGAAAAATTAGAACTTATTCTCATGGGGTTGGGGTGGGTGATGGCCGCCACACATGCTCTTGGGGAGCCCCAAGCATGCATTTCTTTTGTTCTTATCAAAATAGTAGGCCAAGGTCTAGGTATCTAGGCATTATGATTGTGTTAACAATTAAAATAATAATCATAACTACCTAAAACATACCCATAAAAACGACACACCCACTTAAAATGGACTCCATTTTATCATTGTAATTATATTTTGTCACTTGTAATGTCGTATGTCATGTACCATGTCACATGTCATTTGAATAGATAAATGTATATTTAACAATTTAAATATAATTTCACATTATGTAACAAAATAAATAGTAATTCATAATTACATACATATAAAATGGGTCACATTAAGTCCAGTTAATATAATCTACAACCCTTTGTAATTATAATCAACTAATTATTCTTATCTCAAATTGTTTCATAAACAATAATCAATTTTAGTAATTAACATTTTAATTACAAAATTGTGTCTTATTTAATCGCATTACAATAAGACATAAATTTTCACTCACAAAAAAAATTTGTTCAATTTAAGGATTTAATTAATCTGTATAGATATACAATTAATTAACTTTACAATTAAGGGAATGGTCCTATAATTGTGACCTTAAGGGATCAACTGATCACCACCGTCATACGACAGTAACGTCAAACTCGAGCAAACAAATCGTTATCGATTAATGCTGACCAAGTGACTATAATATCTATCATCCCTTTGTATTCTTATTATTGAGATTTAATTATGTAATCGCACTATTGTTGAGGACACTTACTCCAACAATCTCCCACTTGTCCGAGACAAGTGTGCGTCACCAATTCTCTTGTGCTATTAAAATCTCCCACTCAATGCAAGGTGTCTTGCAGGTCGTACTTGCATATGATCATATCATGAGTGGTTTCTTCGATCTGGAGAGCAACAGTTTGACCGGAAATATCTACTATAGATATCTTCCGAGCGTGGCCACGCCTTGAGATTTTAAAACAACCCTGACAAGGGGGTGGACAATTCTTATCGCACTATTCCCTTCGTATAGCCACAACTCATCATGACCCAAAAGATGCCCATTTAACTCCAGTTACGAAGGTCGTAGAGCATAAATCAAAGTCACTATGAAACTGTGCCACCTTAGACGAACAGTCTTTAGTCAAAGAATTGACTCAAATAAAAATACTATAGTAGCTCCTGCCACGACCAGGCTATAAAAGTTGCCAAAACTCTATAAGCGGTCACTTCCCGACAGAGTGTCTCATACAACCTGCCTATGTGATCGATTGGTCATCCCTATGATCCTATGACACTTGAACTTGCCATCAATCGCACCACAATCTAGTCACTTCGAGATGTCACCTATAATAAGTGACTATGGGCCAATACTATGCTAATCCAGTTAACTTTAATGGGGTCCAACATTGTCTCTACAACCCATTTGGATATAACAAAGTCACAAATAAAAAGTTTAAAAATATAACTCAAACGATAAAAGTGATTATCATATATGACCAATAAAAACACAATTTTTATTTCATATCTCATAATCTAATACAAATTTGGCATGCGTTTAAGACCCATGGAAACAACATGTTGGTCATGCTTAGCCTACGATAAGGGCTTGGTTAAGGGATCAGAAATGTTATCATTTGTCCCAACCTTACATATCACAATCTCCTTCCTTTCAATGTAATCTCTTATGACATGAAATTTTCTAAGTACATGTCTAGACTTGTTACTAGACTTGGGCTCTTTAGCTTGAAAGATCGCCCCACTGTTATCACAAAAGACCAGGATAGGATCCTTAGCAGAAGAAACTACCCTTAGCCCTCTCAAAACTGCCTTATCCAAACACCTTCCTTGGCAGCCTCAGATGCTGCAATTTACTCAGCCTCCGTTGTAGAATCCGCAATAACCGACTCTTTGAAGCTCTTCCAGCTAACCGTACCTCCATTGATCATAAAAATAAAACCACCTTGAGATTTCATATCATCCCTATCGGTTTGGAAACTTGAATCAGTGTAACCCTTAGCACATAATTCAGAATCTCCTCCAAACACTAAGAATGAATCCTTAGTCTTTCTCAAGTACTTAAGGACATTCTTTACGGCTATCCAGTGACTCTCACCTGGATTTGCTTGATATCTACTTGTCATGCTTAAAGCTTACGAGACATCTGGACATCTGCATATCATGGCATACATGATCGATCCTACAGCAGAAGCATAGGGGATCGATTTCATGCGTTCAACCTCTTCAGGTTCGGTGGGTGATTGAGACTTGCTCAAAATGATTCCACTACCCATAGGAACAAGACCTCTCTTGGATTTATCCTTGTTGAATCGTCGAAGAATCTTATCCATATAAGATTCCTGACTTAAAGCCAATATCCTCTTGGATCTATCTCTATAGATCCGGATACCTAATATGCGTTGTGCTTCTCCTAAATCTTTCATTTGGAAATGATTTCCCAACCACCCCTTGATAGAGGTAAGCATTGGTAAATCATTCCCAATGAGAAGTATGTCATCTACTTTTAATATAAGGAAGACAACATTGCTCCCACTAAATCTCATGTATAAACATGGTTCTTCGACACTTCGAGTGAAACCATTTTCTTTTATAACATGATCAAAACGATGGTTCCAACTTGTTGATGCTTGCTTAAGACAATAAATGGATCTCTTAAGCTTGCATATATACTTTGTTAGGATCTTTTGGATCTACAAAACCCTCGGGTTGCATCATATACACTTCCTCCTCTAAATACCCATTTAGAAACGCGGTTCTGACATCCATTTGCCATATTTCATAATCATGATTGCGGCAATCGCTAACATTATCCGAATAGATATTAGCATGGCTACAGGAGCAAAAGTTTCGTCATAATGAAACCATGAATTTGAGTGAAACCTTTTGCAACTAGCCTTGCCTTGTAGACATCATCATGTCCTTCTATGCCATTCTTTACCTTAAAGATCCATTTGCATTGATGTAACAACCCGAAAAGTACCCAATTTTTCTAGTAAAAAGATTTATTAACACTTTTCAGCAGACTTAAGTTTTTAAAATAGAATTTATTGTTTCGAGTCGTATTTTGAAATTCCGAGTTCGTATTTGGAATTTCTGAGAGATTTCATGAAATCCCGTTTTTAGTCATCTTTGACTTTTCTTGACTTTTAAGTCGTCTTTGACTTTTTCTTGACTTTTTAATGTCGTCATTGACTTTTCTTGACTTTTAAGTCGTCATAAACTTTTCTTGACTTTTAAGTCATCTTTGACTTTTCTTGACTTTTCAGTCAACTTTGACTTTCGTTGACTTTTTCCCGACTCGCCTTGTAATTTTGAAGACCGAAATTTTATTTAAAAAAATTAATATTTTTAATTTATTTTTATTTAGATTTATTAGAATTTATGATAATTTAATAAAATTATTTTGAATTTATTCGGAATTTATAATAAGGTTTTACGGTTTTAACCCAAACGTCATTTAACTATTCCCGGGTCAACTTAAGTCCCGAAACCCGACTTTGACATGAGTCATACGCCCCATGTCACTTTTTTCCACTCATATTAGATCTTTTAATTAATATGATTAAACTAATAAAAATATCTAAGATATTTGTAACTTTATCGGTCTGTCAACTTAAACTCCGCAAATCGCGTAAAAACAGACCCGATTCCTCTCCATTTCACACGTCTCTTTTTCCCCTCTTAAGCCTTGATATTTTCTTTCTTTTCATTACTCACCAACAACTTTTCATTTAACAATCAATCAAATTAAGATCTAATTAATCGTTCTTCATCGTTCTTCATTCGTTCTTCGTCGTTCTTCATTTGTTCTTCGTCGTTCTTGAGCAAAATCATCATCAAACCTTCATTTCTTAATTAAATCCGTCCTAACTTATATTTCTAGAATCTCCTCTTCGCTCTCCATCTTCAAGTACGGTTTAATTTCAAATCCGACAAAATCGTTTTCAACATTTAATTATGGAAAATCAAGTTTAAGTTCTAATAATGTTTTTCTTGTCATTTCTTATAGGGGAAGATTTTGAAGACGAGTTTGATGACTCGTATATTTTGGGTGAAGATTAGTAGACGGGTTTTTCTTTACTTCTTATTTTGGTGCTACTTGATTTTGCTAGCTAGGTAACGATTCCGAGTTACTCGACGAATATATGTTACATAGCTTTTGTTTCTTTTATTGTTGGGTCATCTTTGGTTTTGGTTCATGTTATTATGATTTATGGATTTTTAGTAGTAATATGATAAGTGGTATGATTTCTATGTTGTATGGAATTTTTATGTTGTTTAGTGTTCTTGATGAATTTTTATGATTGTTCATAATAATGATTTTTGTATGATGGATGGTTAAATTGGTTGTGACACCCTCAAATTTGCGGAAAGAAAAAAATAATTTAAACTAGATAAAAGATGAAAATACAATACGAAGGTGTCATAAAATAAAAAAAGGGTCATTACAATACGGAAATAATATTCTACAAAATTAATATACAAGACGGGAGACATATCTCCCGTATAAATACGGAAATGAAAGAGTGTATAATAATATACAATCTAAAAACCGAATATAGGTCCAAGGTAATACTTCGCTCGATAGCTCGTCAATGTACCCAATGTATGCATTCACCACCTGTTCGACCGCATTAAATATAAACACGGAAGCCACAGTCAGTGGGGAGTAACTCCGAGTCCTCCCAGCCACGAAATGTCGAGTGTAATGAAACATGAATAACATAAAAGCAATGTATATGGAAAATACAAAACTTAAACATATATGATATGCTTTTCATGTTATGAAACAGATAACTAACAAATAACCTAGCATGTGAAAGCTATCATGTGAAACCGATAATAAACTATGACTCGAGGTAGGGAAGCTGGGATGCTAGCTCAGAGGTTCCTCTCAGAAACATGGCCATGATACACTCAAACCCTAATCAACACGTAATCATGTGAATCAGTTAACAATCGGTAATCCAAACTCTATCAATCTTAGCCGGCTTGCATCTCCCCTTCTAAAACTCATAGAATCATCATACATGAAAGACCAATACTTCTACAAACAGGCATAAGTTCTTAGAACCGTCAATAGTCGACTGTAACTCGAGTCTATACCACGCGGTAGGATATACTTAAATATTTAGGCTCAGCGGTCACTCCGGTAACATGGCCCAAATACCAAGCACACATCTAGGCTCAGCGGTCACACTAATGACATGGCCCAGATCCAAAGCACCTATCTTAGCTCAGAGGTTCCTCTCAGAAACATGTCCAAGATACGACTCAACCCTAAACCTAGACTGCGCAGACCCAGAGAAATGCGGAAAAAACCTCGCATCCAAGACCCATGATACAATCACATGAGTACACCCTAAGAAGATCCATCAAAGGGGTTGGCTAGTACTTAAACTGGCTCCATTTCCCAAAGTGGAAACAATGGCAGCCATACCCCGACTTGGATATAAACCCACCAAGCCGGGACACAGAAGCTATCAAGCGGCAAACTCCATATGCTCGTTAAAGATAGTACGGGCCTATCAATGTCATGGTCCAAGATACTCATTTAGAATTAGAATGGTCAAGACGCCATATACTCATAATTCTCTATGGGTACTTAGTCAACACGACACCAACCATATAATCAAACAGTCACGGGAAAAACATCCTATCATGTGACTAATTGCATATAAATCATATTCAAATATCATATCGCCTCATATCTACTAAGGCTCATTCATTCATTCATTAAAATAAAACCTTACCTGAAGACAAATCCCCGACCCGAGTCCCGCGACGGGTCATCAGTCAAAACGGGGCTGACTAGATCTTAGTTTGACCAAACCCGTTTGGTCAAACCGGCTAGAAACAGAGTCTTAGCCCTCGAGGCTTGAACATAAGAATATCACAATCATTTCATGTTATTTCATTCTATTTCTAACATGTGAATTATTAAATCGTACAACCACCCGCTTGACTTAAAGGATATCAAATTAAACTACGGTCTCGTCTTATAATTTCTAACATGTGAGAAATAATAATTTTATGAAAAATACTTTTAATTAAATAATTTACTTATTAAAATTTCCCACTTGCTAAATATTACAAAACACGAATAAAATGACGATAACTCAAAAACCGTCACAAGTCCCAAAGTGGGACCCACGGGCTGAGTTGGGCCGGACCCCACATGGGCCTGAATGGGCCCACGGCCTGTTTGGGCTGATTTGGGCTGATTTTTACAACTTTCCTAAAACCGTTTCCTAATATTTCCCGCATGCTTTAACATATTTAACACCCGTCAAAACAACCATTAAACAATCAAACATCGACACAACCCAAAGACCAAAACCCGGACCAATCCAGACAGGACCAGGACCGGCCTGAACCGGCCTGAACCGGGCCTGAACCGGCCGGTTTGGGCTGGTTTTTCCGGCCATTTCCCACGGTTCACACAACCACCATTCCCACTTAAATTCTAACATGTTTTTAATTAACAACATCCATTTTTAACATCCAATTCACCCATCATTCATACAAAAATCATGGTTATAAATAAATCATACTTATATGTCAAGAACACTAACATCTTAAAAATTCCATACAACATATAAATCATACTACTTATCATGTTACTACTAAAAAGCATAAGTAACAATAATATGAACTAAAACCTAAGATATGTGACATTATTTCGTCGAGTAAATCGGAATTGTTACCTTAGCTAGCTAAAATCAAGTAGCACCAAAATAATAAGAAACTAAGAAAAAATAAGAAAAACCCGTCTTCTAATCTTCTCCTAAAATATACGAGTCACAAAAACTGTCTTCAAAGTCTTTTCCCCTATAAGAAATGGGACAAGGAAAAAACATTATTAGAATAATTAAAGTGTTGAAAACGATTTTGACGGAATTGAAAATAAACCGTACTAGAAGATGGGGAGCGAAGAGGAGATCCTAGAAATATAAGTTAGGACGGATTTAATTAAGAAATGAAGGATTTAGAGGTTTTGCTAAGAAAACGATGAGAACGGGATGAGAACGCGAAGAACGCTCAAGAACGATAAAGACAAGTGATATTTTGATCTTCTTAATTTGATTTGTTGAAAAAAGGAAAAGTTTTTGTGAGTAGAGTGTAGTGTGTGAGCCGTGAGTTTATAGAGCAAAAATAGTGAGTTGGGTTTGAAATTGTTGTTATGGAATCGACCCGGTACAATAATTATATTACCGTAATTAATTAGATATTAAGTTAATTGAATTAAATATCAAGATATTATGTTATTGTAATGAAAAGAAAGAAAATATCAAGGTCAAAGAGAGAGGAAACACCGTGTGATATGGTGACTGTCGGGTCAGTTTTGTAAACGATTTGCGTAATTTCCGTTGACGGATCGATAAAGCTGAAAATATCTAAGATATTCCTATTAGTTTAATCAAAAGAATTAAAATATCTAATGTGAGTGGAAAACGATGACATGGGCGTGTGACTCATGCCAAAGTCGAGTTTCGGTTTCGTTTCGCGCTTTACGATGACTCGGAAATAGTTAAATGACGTTCGGTTAAAACCGTAAACGTTATTCTTTAAATTCCGAATAAATTCAAAATAATTATATTAAATTATGATAAATCTTAATAAATCTAAATAAAAATAAATCAAAAATATTATTTTTTTAAATAACATTTCGGTCTTCAAACTTATGAGGCGAGTCAGGAAAAGTCAACGGAATTCAAAGTCG